>KN886902.1:65860-79870 GCA_000934455.1 Apostichopus parvimensis
CTGTAGTGACATGTGAGTGTTTCGTGAAGTGGGTTAGTGTATATGATATGTTGCAAACAAAGCCTTGTGTAGATACTGGAGAAGATAAAGTGACTTCCTGTTCCAGGATTACTTACGTTGCTGATCCTATTATAGCCGTACTGTTTGAAACGTTCGTCATATAGTGGGGCACTCTTGTGTACAATGAAGAAGGGTTCAAACAGTGGCATGTACTCCACTGCATATGCTACATGAAGACTGTCAACAGAACTCTGTAAAAGAGGCCAAAAAAAAAATAGAGTACCTTTGGTTATGACATGATCATAGCCATTATAGGACTTAAAAGCACTGCCCACAAATATGCTAGTAAGTTTAGCAAGACAGATAATGGTCACTATTGACCAACCTGCCACAATCGTTATAGTGTTTCCATTTTCACTGGCATATATTTACTGTTTAATATACCTCATTCTGTAGAAAAGGGTTTTGAAAGATCAGAACCTCATACTGCATATTAGAAAGTACTTTTGAGAAATTTTAGCACAAGTATGCTTCAATTTGAAGGCTTCACTTGGATGGATTCGCACAAGTAACAATCTGAGTCCAACCAGGCTGTGAGAGAAATAATCTTCACAAAAACTCAAACAATATGCTCTAAGACTTACATTCTTCAGAGCAAATTAAGTCGAAAGTTCACTACCATTTGTGAAGGGAGAATTTAAATATATTCATTGAGAGACATAATACCACAACCAAAAAATCCATACCACTGAGGACAAGTTAAACATCCATAGAAAATGTTCCTCTTTTTGAAGTTCGAGGGATATGCCTAAGAAGTGTGTTCTTCTGTTCATGAAAATTCACTGACAGGATACAGTATATCCCTACAGATAATTTAGCCTAAACTGTGAGGATATTACGCGAATGTCAGGTAGTGCTGTGTAAAATGCAACAAACATGCATCGCAACGGTTTTGGCGACGAAAGAGATGACTGTCAAACCCTTACCTTTGTTTTGATCCAGCTTTCGTAGTCTGTTGGACTGTGACATCTGTAACAAATTTCAGTGTAAAATTGTCTGACCGTTCCATCACTAATAGCGTCTACTATTTCAGGCTTATCCTTAGGCACTGGTTTACCATCCTCCAGTTCAAACACAGGAAGTACATAAGCAGTCGTCTTGAAACTCTGTGTTAAGCTCTCATATTTCAGAAATTGCAGAGTTTGTGAGAAAAGAACCGAACTGGGTAATAAATCTATATCCACAGTGAGTACAAAGTTTGTTCTTGCAGCCAACCGGCCAACATTTCTAAGGAGATTGTTGGGGTAAGGGACTCCGGTTAGCGCATAATTTTTGGTTTTGATGTGTGTCTTAATATGTGAATTTAAGTTTTTGCACGGAATTTTTATTCTGCGGGTTAAATTCAACGATCGTATTTGATCAACAGTGTCCATGGGAAGAACAAGGTGAAACTGCACATGATTTTGAATATCGGTGAAGCAGCTTGAAAAGCTGTGTATTACACTTAAAGTAGCTTGGAAGTCTTCGGAAGAGGTGAAAACAGCCAATGAAATGGGGCCTTTCCACCTCTCCACCAAAGCAGGTAGATAATGCATGTTGTGAGGGCTGCAGTGTGTTACCATGGTGACCGAATCTTTCGGAAGCCATTTGTTGTCGGTCTCATCTGCAACCGAATGGTATATTTGGTAAGATCCTCTCGTATCCATCCGAAAGTATGACAGACGGTGACCTTTCTTCCTCCGCTGTGAAATTTTCTCAAATGTTTTCAACTTTCCAGTTTTCTTCATCTCCAAACAAGAGAAGATAACAAGGTGTATGACTTGCAAGATGAGAACCGTGACTGTATAGAGTACAAGTAGCCAAACAAACGGTGGTGATGATCGCATTTTTAATTCCTTTTTAGACCATTGTCGTCGAGAGAACAGAATAAATCTGTCTGTTAGTTGGGCTTGCTGCATGTGGGAAGTTCATCTTTTTGTGCCAAACCAAAATGTTTGGTACAATCTCTCTGCAAAAAATATAAGAAAACAGGTCTACACAGCACATTTTCATGGCAAACTGGCGAGGACATGGCTGATACAATTCATGAATTTAAGGCCTTTTACTCTTTCAAAAACCACATGATCTATAAATGACGATTATAAAGTTATTGACTGATGCTTGACCAAATAGATGACTTTAAACTGTTTTATCGTCAAAATTAGGCAAATTTTGCCTGTATAAATTTTGTCTTTATTTAGAATGTACAATATAAAAGCCACAAGGTTAATCTATTTCTTGATCTGTATAACAAAGGAACTGATTCTAAACACCCTGTATCATGGTATACTGTAAATTTCCTATAGTAAGGGGATGAAGATCTCATCTGATTTGCTCAGTGGTTTAGTTCTATCCTTCAGAAATATTGATTTCATCAATGGCTTGACAAGATTCTGACAGAAATCGAAATTATTATACTCGTGAAGGTTGGTTGTCAAACTGCTCATGCACGCTTGAAGTTTCCTGTACAATTCTGCCAAACGGGTGGAATAATCCACAAAGTGTCTCAAAATACAACATTGATATTTCCTTGTTTCACTGTTGTGAATTTGGCCAGTTTTGTTAGGGCTTGCTGATTAAACTTGTGATTAAAAAAAAAAAAGTGGTTACTATTTGACTTACATACACGGCAACTACAGTGTCTATCAGTGCAGCCACATTTGTATTAAACAGTGCATGAAGTTTGGGGACTAGCGAAGTTACTGTATACCAGCATACAAAGTACAAATTTCAAATGAGTGTATCAATTATCTCAATTATCCTTACACCTAGAGTAACGTAGGCTAGCCCGGGCATGGAAACATAATTTACACATAGGCTAAACCTACAGTAGAGGTTAGTTCTGGACCGCTGCACTGGATACAGGCTCGAGAGATAATATTTCTCTAGCCAGCCCTAGATGGTATGGATATATGCCCTAGCTTTGGTGACACTGGGTTACTCTAAGCATTAGGCTACTAATACTATTTTGTTATAAGTGTTGTATGTACCCTACATCGAAAGTAGACTGCAACTTACCTTTAATTTAAGTTAGGCTAGGGCTGCATCTAGGCAAATAGAGCTCTACATACATGATTGCTCCTACACCATAGGTTCATAAAATTTGAGAAGATGATAAAGAATTTATTTATCGGTAACATATACAAACTTTATATACAATTTGGTTATAACTGTTTGATGATTTCTTTTAAGAACTCAAGAACGTATTGTTACCGTCTTTATTCAGCATATATACAGTAGCTAGCCTGAACTACACTGAGATCTTCGTATTTACAATACATTGTTTACATGTTGTGCATGTGTGAAATAGACTCGATAACTATTTGTTTGCAGCGCCACCGTTACTGATTGTATTAATTTCAAAATGGCCGCCTCCATACGTGAAAAACAGATTGGTGAGTTGGCAATTGCAATCCCTGTCATATTTCAGTTTCTATTCACGTTAGGCAAAAATGAGTAAACCCAAACATTGAATTGATTTTAAAACTCATTCATCTACAATAGAAATGTATTTTAATAAACAGACTTATGGTCTCTTACGTTAGACATGTTATGGCTAGTCTTCTATTCCTTGGTTCCCATATTGTAACACACTAATGATAGGCTATAGAATAGGCCTACGATATTAAAAATATCATTATCAATTGCTTCTAAGGCAACCCTTATTCTATAGGCTACTTTAGGCTAAGTTAGGCTAGGAGTTAATGACACAAACTTGGTCGTGGTAAATAACAATGCGTTAAGGTTGTACACAGCAACCAATGATTTATGTAGCCAAAATTATGCTTATTCAGTTATTGCCTATAGCAAACAGTGTTTGGCTATGGTGATATTCTTTCTTTTTAGAAATAGGCCTCGTCCTGAGTTCATACTCTAAAGATGTGTAAAAGTAACTGGGCCTGAAGTTTCGATCCTAGTAGGATCTTTAAGGCTGAAGGGACTTTTAAAGACTTTTAAAGATGGTACTGTAGGGACTAGGACAAGCTAGGTCTACACTAATTTATGCCATAAGCATAGCTATGAAAACAAAATTAGATAAGGCATAAGTTACAAGACTAAGAACCATGACAGTTGTTTAGAATAAATATTAAATAAAGTGTACTATTTAATGCCCACTGTAGGGACCTAGCCTACCCAATGAATATAGACTTACTTTTACAAATGGTCTAGCCTACTTACAATTAACTTCCCTCTTTACAGCTGCCTTGAAACGCATGTTGAATTTGAATGCACCTGTCACCAAAGGATCGTTGAATGAACCATCATGGAAGGTAGGCATAGAATGTGATGTTTGTGCTGTAGACAAATGTAATATGAAATCTAGTTGGCCTACTTTGTAACTCACAATGCTGTAGCCCCTTATATTAGTTAATATGTTGAGTAGGTCTGTATAGTTTATGAAATTCACTTAAAGTCATGGATGCAAAATATAGGTACAAACTAAGATCTAATTATAGCCATCATTATGATTATACATAATCTGATCTGTTTAATTGAATTAAGGGCCTAAATGTTAAAATTATAGTATGGATCATACTGTATAAGAAGGTACAGTACAAGACAAAGATGATGTGTCAGTGTAGAATGTGCTGAAAAAGTTGTTTGAGTAAAAATAAGTTCTTTGAGTAATTTGATTAAATCCCCTGAACTCACCTATGTTACTTGCTTCCTTTGCTGCATATTTAAACTACAAGACACGATGCAGGTTAATGATATATGATAATTTCTTTACCACTTCACAGATTTTGGTATACGATCGATTTGGTCAAGACATCATCTCTCCTCTGCTGTCTGTCCGAGAATTGAGAGATATGGGAGTTACTCTCCATTTGTAAGATTTTGTTGTTTCAATGTTTCACACATGACTTTTGTCTAAAGTTTCAGTTGAATAATTGCAAATTGCTGCAAACATATTTTGTGCATAATACATGCCTCTGACATGTTTTCTTAAATCATTTAGGTATCCATCTATGTAAATCTTAAAAGTTTAGGTATGGACATCTTTTAACAGATCTATGTAGCCTTGAATTGTGTATAGATTTTCATATCTCACAAGTCTGATTTATAATTACCAAATGTTTTCAGAATCCTTTTTCAGGACAAAATTTTTTAACGGTAGTCTGAGGCTAATATTTCATTGAAATATTTACTTTCTAACTTTTACTTTTTTTCTGTTTCATTTCTTGATGAATGTCTTAAAAGATGGCATTCAAAAAAGAATATGTAGGGTCTTGCAAACGGCATCACTTTGCAAGGCACTTTTGTCCTCCCCTATTTACCTTTTGTGTTCAATAGATGGGGTAGGGAGGTGACGGGGGCTGTTATTGTTGTTGAAATTAAAGCCCTGTTGTTGGCATCAAGTAGTTCATGTTTTATCACAAAGTTGTTTGTTGTTGTTATTAACAGACTATTGCACTCTGATAGACAGACAATCCCAGACGTTCCAGCAGTTTACTTTGTTTTGCCATCAGAAGAAAATGTGCAAAGGATATGTCAGGTAAATATTGACAGCTGAAAACAACTTCCTTAATATCACTTGATGTTTAATTATGTTCACCAGAGCTCACAAAGATGATGGTTGCACATCAACGATGCATCATTGTAAGGGATGCCAGTATATAGATGTTCTCATGTCTTCATGTTGGGGGAGGTCATTGATTTTACATGAAATGTTATCCTTTGAGAGGCCTTAAATGATGAAGTAATATGTCAGTTGTAATTAGTGTCCCATGATGTCCCTTGACACTGAACTAACCCCTCTAAACATGTATAAATGTATATATATATATGTACAATGATATGTTTGCCTTCTTTCGTTACCTTTTCCCACTGATGGAATATCTTTTTCCTCTCCAGGATTGTCAAAACCAACTGTACGAGAGCTATTACTTAAACTTCATATCTGCAATATCAAGACAAAGACTAGAGGACCTAGCCAGTGTTGCAATCTCAGCTAATGCTATCAGTCAAGTTTCAAAGGTATCATAATGAGTACTCATTTCATTTACCCCCCCCCCCAAAAAAACTCCATTTCATTGTTGTTTACAATTGTATTCAATTTGTATTAAACAATGGAAATGTTCAGCACTTCTTACTTCAGTCCTTCAGGGGATCACTTTGCTTAGACTCCAGCGTACAACAGACTGCTCTTTAAGTGTGTCCGAAATCTTTCATTCGACGTTGAGTAAAATTCGTCATGGAATCTCTATCACAAATTTATTAAACATGATTTGCAATTTCATGGAATCTTTGACAAATTTGATGAAATTTTAAGTTGTGTCATGTGGTTATAAATACCTTACATTTTTATTCATTACAATTTTTGCATGCATGTTTATTGGTGAAGGCTTAGACATTAATTGTGCTGTTATGAGTTCCCTGAAAAGCAGATCAGTTAACCAATTGGGGAATGGGGGTGGGGGGGGGGGGAGGTAGGGAGAGAGGGGGCTATTCTTTCGTAGTTGGATCCAGAGTATTTGTCATCTGGTTTCTTGCTGTGTCTGCATTACAACAATGTTTCCTTTTTAAGCCATGTCTTATTGCTTGAATTTATTGTGTATTAATTATTTCCTGTAGGTCTTCGACCAGTACCTTAACTTCATATCCTTAGAAGATTACTTTTTCATGGTCAGGCATCAGAACAGACATGAAATTTCTTACTACGGTGAGTTAAAACAAATATTAACAAGTTCAGCAAGTTTGAATCCGCTCACACATTGAAATTTAAATCATGTCGGCCATCGAGAGCTAAACCGCGTTTACTGTTGGAGGATAACAAAAAATAAAGTGATGCTTTATTTTGATCCCTTGCTCTATGGGTCCTGAGAATTGTGAAGTTGTAGTGTGATGACGATTTGTGTAATTTTTTAGTAGTTTGGGTCTTACACTGAACAGAGCTGCCTGTTCATATATATTTTTGGGAAAATTTTGAAAGTTTAATGTTATTCTGTTTTTTCAGTATCAGTTGAATGAAACACTAAAGTCTATCGAAGAAAAGGGGAAGAAAAAAGTGATTATAGCTTGTGATCTTTCAATCATGTTTTTGACAGGAACTGTATAAAGTCATGGCTGGTATCCTTCACAACATGGTCTCGGAGTCTTCTAGGAGGAAGAGACATTTGAAAATACCAACTCATAATAATGTTCACAAAATGTAGAGAATTAACTCCCATGCATGGTTGATACCATTAGTGTTAGTTGGTTGAATATTTCAAAGTTTGTTTTCTCTGCATCTCTTTCAACCCTATCTGGTCATTTGTGGTAGATTTGTTTATAACTTTTTTTATGTATGATATTCAACATAATGAACTAATAGTAATTTTGTGGAGTTGCTATCATGCTATGTCATGTTTACTGCCTTTTCTGGGTGACAGAAACATAGGCTCTTGTCACTTCTGTATTCACATAGTTTGATAGGCTGCTTTATAGAATACATTTGACGATTAAAATGTTGCTGTTTTAATGTCGTGTCGTTTCCTACCCTCGTCCTTCCCAGCCATCAACCGAGGAGATGTAAAAGATACAGACATGGACTCCATCATGGACACTATTGTTAACAGCCTTTTCTCCTTTATGGTTACCATGGGTACCGTGCCTATCATCCGCTGTCCAAGAGGCAATGCAGCTGAAATGGTAGCAGAGGTGTGTAAACAATTGCTCCCCCCTCCTAATACGCAGAGCGGAAGTAGTAGCCCTCAAGCAGTTATTTGGCACCTGTGAAATTATAACTCTATTAATACAAGATGTCTTAGGAACTGATTTAGTCCATTTGGTTTAGTTCTAATAAACCATGTCTCTTTCCATGCAGTTTCACTGAGCTGATAAACACAGGCCGAATTTCCGAGGTGGAGAGCTTCACAATAGCTTGAATGTATCCAAAATGCTATTCAGTGTTTGAAATTTTTTATCAAAATGAATTAAGAAAGTCAATGGAGGACAATCAAAAATATTTGTGGATATGTCAAATTGCTTCCTTTCTCAAAGTCTGTTTTATTCTTATAATCATTATTGTTATTTTCATTATGCATGGCTTAAAACAGTATATTGAATTATTTTTACATGCTGATATAATTCAATATATATAATTCACATTTTTGGATGAAAAAGAACATTATTTTGATAATGAATGAAATGTCTTGATTTGGTGGCAAGGTAAACGCTACCAACAAGATAGTTGATAATACTTCCACAATAACCATTGTTTTCTTTTGCATCTTTCGCACAGAAACTGGACAAGAAATTAAGAGAAAATCTACGAGACGCACGCAGCAGCTTGTTTACCTCGGATTCTTTACAAGCAGGCCAGTTCAGGTAAGAAAGAGAGAGAGAAAACTTCTTGTAAGAATAAATGAGAAACTATTACAAGAGGATTCTGCTGGTACTCTAAAGAAGTATTCAAAGATCAAGTGACTTTTTACTCTGAGTAGACTAATGCTTTTGGTCTTATGGCAACATTGTTCACTTGATCAAGACAACAACCCCAAAGTAAAGAAGTCGATATTTCCTGCAAAGTTCCTGTTGGTCAAAATTGTCTTTGTAAGTGAGCCTAGTTCAGGTTATATGCAGACAATTGTAGGACTGAAAGTATGTACTGTTCTCATAATAAGAACTGTTCAAGATTAGTTGAGCTGGTCACATGATCATGGAACATTGAGTAGAATTATTTACCCAGGGTCTAGGATATACCTCATATGGACATTTTGAGTGCTTTTTTACTTGTTCCTAATCGACATAAATTATAATCTATTGGCCCTACATGTGGAAGTAGTTTTTGGCTGTGTAGGACCAAAAATATATGAAGGGCCTCTTTTTGAAAAGGAGAGAGAGAGGGGGGGGGGGGGGGAGAGGGAGGGGGTCATGCGACTGTCCAATCACATTTGTGGTTCGTTAATTAATGAACCCTGCACTAATAAACCATGCAAGGTTAGCCAGACAAAGGACTAATTACATACCTAGAGTATAATTATGTTCCATTCAACATGTGGAAACAAACAGGCTGTTAATCTTCAGGTAAACATCCAAAAAAATTATCTTTGGTTGCTGGTGCACTTTAGAGAAAATACTTCTGAGTGAGGGATCTAGTAAATGATCAATTCAGTATCATGACATCATCATTTTCTTATTTTGTTTTGTGTTTTGACAGCTTCCAACGTCCACTCTTGGTCATCATTGACCGTAATATAGACATGACCACACCCTTCCATCATACCTGGACGTACCAGGCCCTCGCCCATGATGTGCTAGTGAGTCATTGCTACTTTAAATTTACAATTTACAAAGAAGGTTGTCAGTCCAAAACGAAATAGATGGCATTTTGTTTGCGCTGGAATAGGTTAGAGATATGAAAGTTTGGTGGTGAAAATTAACCTGCGTAGGATATAATCTTAGATTACAAATCAAACCACAGATAGGTAAATTGTGTCCATTATACATAAAATATTGTCTTAACTTTGTCGTAATTTTCATTTACCTTTCCTATCTGAAGTTTTCATGTCGTATCCTGCTTTAGATTATCTTTGCACTCTTTTACTAATATGATAACCCCACATTGGACCCCCCCCTCCCCCTGGTTGCCCATGGCTGAGAGTGATTGTTGCATGTAATGTAAAGAAATATGTAGTTGTGTTTCAGCCTGTAAATTACCATCACAAATTGTTTTCCGCAGGACTTGAATTTAAACAGGGTTGTAGTAGAAGAAAAATTAGACAAAGGAAATCCTGCCACGGGTCAACCACCTC
Organism: Apostichopus parvimensis; assembly: GCA_000934455.1. NCBI lineage: Eukaryota > Metazoa > Echinodermata > Holothuroidea > Aspidochirotida > Stichopodidae > Apostichopus > Apostichopus parvimensis. The sequence goes on from KN886902.1 coordinate 75,637, forward strand.
GGATAAAAAGGAAAAACTATGACCTTGCATCAAATGATAAATTTTGGCAAGGACAGAAGGGCAAGTAAGTACTTTCTATGATACTTGAATGAATTAATTGGCCTCCTGTTATTTTTGCGTCACTAATTTTAAACAAATTAATATCTAAACTGTGCACTAATTTTTGCAAAGATGTGAGTTTCGGCCTAGATCTGTGTAGTTAATTCTCACAGTTACTTGTAGCAGCAGTCGGGGTTCATTCAACTTCAAACAATTGGGTAAAGAGGCGTAAACGATGTTGACAGTAGCCATTGAGAATCCATGTACAGAGACATTGATGATATCAAATGGGAACACACACAAGAAATTTGATGATATCAAATGGGAACACACACAGAACATTGATGATATCAAATGAGAACACAAACAAGACACATTGATGATATCAAATGGGGAAAAACACAGAACATTGATGATATCAAATGGGAACACACACAGAACATTGATGATATCAAATGAGAACACAAACAAGACACATTGATGATATCAAATGGGGAAAAACACAGAACATTGATGATATCAATGGGAACACACACAGAACATCGATGGTATCAAATGGGAACACACAGATCATTGATGATATCAGATGGGAACACACAGAACATTGATGATATCAAATGGGAACACACATAGAACATTGATGATATCAAATGGGAACGCACACACATACGCACGCACATGGTAAGATCCGTAAGAGCTCTTGGTTAATATTTATGCGATGACAGTGTTTTTAAATAAATTTTGTTTTTCTTTCAGTCCATTTCCAGAGGTAGCAGAGGCTGTGCAGGAGGAGTTAGAGACCTACCGAGCATCAGAGGATGAAGTGAAGAAACTCAAACAAGACATGGTACGTACAAAACAGGAATTGTTAGTAAAGGCATCACTGCTTGGCTTAAGAAGAGGATGTGTAGGAGTATTGAGGGAGGGGGCAGAGGTTGGGAAAGAAAAACTGCCATTTGACTTATAGATAGGGTGTTTATTTCAATGAGTTTGTCTCTGTAAAGAAGCGATATATTTAGTGCGCAAATTGGTTGCATGAATTAAACCATTGTTGTGCTTCTTGAATTAGACTGACTATCTAAATGTTTTATCATTACTTTTTGTCAACATTTTAGGGCCTCGAAGGAGAAGATGAATCGGCAATCAGCATGCTCTCGGATAACACTGCCAAGCTCACATCTGCTGTAAGGTACGTTCATGGTATGAGCACGAACCAAAGTGTGTTTACAGTTTAGTCCTAGTGTTTTGTTTTGTTGTTTCCTTTACATCACTATGTTTCTGGTGTGTAAATATTAAAGTGTTTAAAACAAAAGAGAGTGGCTAATTATGCAGAATAATTAATTGTGCTGTCACATAAGAAGCAACTCTATAAAGTGTAGCGAAAATTGAGAATAATACAGTGAAATAGTTTACGGTAATACTGCTTGGAGGTGAGTGGTTGGGTAGTACAGTCATAGCAAGAGTCGTTGCACTCATGTTGTTTCTTTGAACATCTTCGTTAATCTTCAGACAACTTTCTGTCTGCACATTACATTAAACACCCGGTTTTTAAAATTCCTCCCCACTCCTCTCACCCCGTTTCCCAATTCCAGGATTAGCAGCAAAGACCGACGAGTGATTCAACCCCAATAAAATAATACCAATGGGTTTTTGAGACTCGATATTAGTAATGTGGAGAAACGTTTGAGTTTATTTTATGTTTAAACCAAAGGTAAAATGTTAAACAACTGGTGGCAAAGTTTGTCCTTGATATGCCAATCTTTGTATTTGCAGTGTGAATTACATTCTCCACATTGATACTGTTTACTTCATTTGTTTCTTGTACAGTTCTTTACCAGAGCTTTTGGAGAAGAAGAGGTTGATAGATCTACACACCAATGTAGCTACTGCCCTGCTAGAAGAGATAAAGGTAACAACACTTTGTATATTAATGAAGCGTAGAGCGTGTCTCGGTGTGAGGTACACACGAGTGTCACGTAATTGCAACAAAATGCCAATGGTAAAATATCAGACATTTCCAGTACAGCAGATTTTGGCCACATTCTTAACATCTTCTTTTTTTTTTTTCAATCCTTAGGGTAGAAAGTTAGATATGTATTTTGAAATGGAAGAGAAGTTAATGAGCAAGCAGACACAGGACAGATCCATCTTAGATGTGATTCAGGATCCAGAGGCGGGCAGACCAACGGATAAGCTCCGACTCTTCATCATTCACTACATCTGTACACCGTCAATGACAGACGTGAGTCAATTTATCCACTTTCTTTCTCCGTTATTCTCCGTTTAAATTGTTTTTTTTGCTTGCGTGCAGTTTATACATTGTTTCATAACTTTTGTGTTACCGAGCTGTTTGTTTGCAGCTGCTTCAGTTATTAGTTATATCATTTTGATCTGTAATGTTGTTCCTCAATTTGAGATTTATCCCCAGAGAGGTTAGATTAGTATCACTTGATGTTTTCATATTTGCCTTTTCATGTTTTTGTGTTACCAAGCTGTTTGATTGCAGTTGCTTCAGTTATATCCTTTTTATCGGTAATATTGCTGCTGAATTTCAGATTTATCCCCAGAGAGGTTAGAATAGTATCACTTGATGTTTTCGTATTTTCCTTTTCATGTTTTTGTGTTACCGAGCTGTTTGTTTGCAGTTTCTTCAGTTATTAGTTATATCATTTTTATCTGTAATATTGTTTCTCAATTTGAGATTTATCCCCAGAGAGGTTAGATTAGTATCACTTGATGTTTTCATATTTTCCTTTTTTCATGATTTTTTTATTCAAAGGCTGAGTTTGATCAATATGCTATGGCCTTACAGACAGCTGGATGTAATCTGGCAGCCCTGCAGTACATTAAGCAGTGGAAGTAAGTACAGTTAATAAATCTATGAATGGAAGATCTGTTTTTGCACATTAACATAAAAAAGGGAGGTAGACTAAAGGCCCGATGTGTCGTACCTAAACAGTGTGCTTCCCAAAGTTAAATACTATACATTTACCTACATTTTTTGTTTTTTTGTTTAAGTAGATTCTAAGCAGATGTTATCATTTTTTCCTTTTGTCTCTCATAGACTGTGCAACTGTATTCAAACAGTTTCCTATGCTCAGACTTTACAACTATATTGTAAAATTTTATGTCCTCCCCACATATCTGTGGTGCTGGGGTGGGGAGGGGGAGGGAGTAAATGTTGGATATTTCTTTCATTAACCCCAAACCTCCTAAAATTAGTGTATGTACTTCAATGCTTTGGATCTGTTTGGATTGGAGTAACTGACTACTATCAACAACCTGCAATACTTTGTTCAGTTCCTTCTGGATACGTTATCAAGTTAGGAGTTAATAAGGCGCAGGGGGAAAAAAAAAGTTCAGGAAAATGGTGGCATTTACATCTGTCATGGAGTAAAATTTTGAGTTGTCCCAATATTCTATTATTAAATTAAGAACATATGGATTTCTAATTGCTTTGCATTATTCTTCTTTTTGTTTTATAGAGCATTTGCCAAATTGTCATCTCCTAATCAGTATGGAGGAGGAGGAACCAAAACTGTTGGAATGTTCTCAAAGCTCATGAGCACTGGATCTCAATTTGTAATGGAAGGTGTGAAGAACTTTGTAGTTAAGAAACATGTAAGTGTATGGGTTCTATGGTTTCTATTGCAACAAACTCTCATCCATTCTATCCAGTATTGCATCCCAGAATGCAATGTAAAAATGGTCAAGTTGCTATACGAGTGCAAATACGTGAAGGAGTATTTTGTGGTGTTTAATAATATGTTCAGAGTCATCGAACTGGTGCACACAACTTGATTACTAATTATCCCCTGGAGTGTGATATATGCACAATAAAATTCATGTAGCGTCATTGCAATTGTCATTGTTTCGACATAAAAGTTTTGATAAAAAAAGTGTCACATTCAAGTAGAGGAAGGAAATGTCATGAAAACAGATGTCGTAGGTTTTTACTTGACTGGCAAAGTTTTACTGTCCCTCATCTTGGACCAATATAACGTTTACGCTCAGAAATGGTCACGGACCACTGGTGAGATGTGAATCCTCCTCCTCCTTCTCCTCCTCCTGCCTTTCCTGCTCCTCCCCTTCTCCTCGCCTCCCCCTCCTTTGCCTCCTCCTCCCTCCCCTTCCCCTCCTCCTCAACCTCCTCCCCTCCTCCTATTCTCCCCCTCCCCTCCTCCTCCTCCTCCCC
>KN886903.1:23623-39274 GCA_000934455.1 Apostichopus parvimensis
CCATTTCTAATTGCACATTTTAATTTAGATTTAAAGGTATCAGTGTTATTGCACATACGAATATGCCGAGGCAGCGCATTCCATTGATTAACCCCATGGCAAGTTTGACGACGTCTCCCCCCAATTAGTGGAGGAATGTGGAAGGCAGAAACCACCAGAGGTAGAAGCTCTTGGGCAGATTCACTCGAGGAGACATGGACATACCTGTCACAAAGATAGTCAGGAGCAGCTGCTATGTGAATTTTATGCATAAAAACCTGACGGTGATAATTCCATCTCTGCTCTATAGGGATCCAGGATAGAGCTGAGAGAACATCAGCTGTAGGCGCAATCCTAGGAAGATCTAGAATAATCCGACCAGCTCTTCCTTGCAAAGATACCAGACATTTTTTATATTTGGCACAGGTGTTAGACCAGGTACAACTAGCATAATCAAAGTGGGGGCTTATCAAACTATTGTACACCATAATCCTGTATTTGTGTGGAAGTTACTTCTTAACCCTCCCAAGCATCCCAAGACGGCATGAAATTTTCTTGCAAATCATAGATATATGGTCTTTGAATGTTAAGGTACTGTCCAAAAGCACCCCAAGATACCTAAAAACATCAACCTGTTCTATACCATGTGAGTCATGATGGAGTATGAGAGGGTCAGCCCTCTTCAACATGGTTGGTGTGCCAAAAAGCATACTTTTGGTCTTTTTTACATTCAAGGTCAATTTTCTCGATAAGGATTACCAAACCCGCTTTCGTAATTCGTAGACATTCCATCCACGATAAAAACAATAAATGAGGCACCGGATCGTCGCGAAAAAAACCTAAAGACAATACATAAGAAACGAAAATAATCATAAGACAAACAATTAGTACTAAACATGTGGAAATGTAACCTAATTAAAATTAATTTGTTTTTGACGTACTCCAAGGGTAATGAACAAAACAAAATGTTTAATGCTGATAATAAATTCGTTATTCATTCTATGATCAAAGGTAGCCTATTCCGAGACATTTTCGTTTTTTTAAAATCAATTTGCGTATTTCTACTTTTGTTCATTGGAGAGTAGGATGATTGTTAAATTACTCATGTATGTCTGTTTGTATGTCTGTCTGTTGGTGGGTTCTCTATATACTAGTCTTCTTCTTGCACAAAGTGTCGTGAAATTGATTGATACTTTGATGCAATCGCGAAACATGAGTGGCTGACCTAAATCTTTGCAGGTCAGTGTTACTCGACCAGGGGCCTCTAGAGTTCTACTCGACCATGCAGGGGCCTCTAGAGTTCTACTCGACCAGGGGCCTCTAGAGTCATTAACGAATCTTAATTAGAGTCACTCGTGATCATTGTTTGAAACATCTGTTTCTAGAGTTTTTCGAGACCATCGAAATAATATGTTTTGTGCCAATATTGAGTACGAGAAAAGTACAAGAAACATGGTAACTTCTCTTCAAAATTCGCATCTTATTTAAATATGCATGCGAATTTCTACATTGCAATGCATCATACAAGGTTGCCATTGAATACCCCTATAGGTGTACTCGCCATCTTGTGTGATAGTTGTAAAATAAGTAAAATATCCCGACTAAAGCATTATTACTCGACTGTGGCGATCACCGGAGATTGGGTTTATCCACCCCCCCCCCCCCCGCCTACATGCTATACATAGCAGCTCCCCGATTGGACGAACATGCATGGCCACGGTGGTCTCTTGAAGACGTGTGTTGCGGCTCGCCTCTTTGACGAATCCGTTGTGAGAGTTATGGTTAAGAACTTAAGACACGATAACTGTTTTCATATTTGATGCTCGTTTTCCTGTATTTCCGAGCCCTTCTTGAAATCAATCACCTTCAATCAGAATGGTTGTAGAAAGATTCTGCTGAAATAGTCTGCTAGCTTCAATAATTATGGTCTGCACGAACTTTTTGTATCATCCATGTGGGTTGGGCATTACCGGTATATATAGCGCTGTACAACTTAATTGTAGTCTGCTTAAGTGAACCTGAAATTTGAAACAAGCACACAAATTGGAAGGAATACTGAAATAAAAATGGCTTTCGACTACAGATACTTGTCGAAAGATCACCTGAAAGGGTTTGATAAGTACAAGGTACAAGCCTAACAGTGAAATTGAAAGCCTTTTCTTAGCTCGATTGGTTTTTGGTCGACAATCAACGTTGACTTCGTCATTCATTGATAGATCAGTGATGCAAACCAGGTCTAACGTTAGGCTAGGCTACTGTTATTGTTAGTCTTAACCGTTTATGATAGGCTAGGCTTAGGTCCATGCCGAACGTAAATATAGGCTAGGGCCTTAGGCTATGCTAACAAGTTAACTTAGTTACTGGTTTTGAACCTAATTTAGCAACTCAAACACATTCAGTCGTCAGGTAGTCCTAGCACAAACACTTGAACTTAGTTACTGAGTTTGGGCTAGGTCTAGCCAAAACTGTTAAACTGTAAATAGCCCTACTAGCAAAACTTAAAAGTCACCACTTAAAGTTACAAAGTTTACAACATGTTAATATCCTGGTATTAATTGACATGTTATGTTAAAATTGAAAGAACTAATGCTTTTGGAGCCGCTTTATAATTTAGATAACAGACTAGGCCTAGACTAATGTTTCATTACTGGTCTACTTACTCCTGAGTCCTAGGCTTGGGCTAGACTAGAGTGATAAGTAACCCTTTAAACCAACCCATTCACCACGTTCATAAATCATAAGGCCTTTTGTGTGCACTGCTAACTCTCCTCTCAACTGTATGCACGCCTAAAAATGGCCCAATGAAAGTCACCAGAAAGAATACACCCTTGGCCACTCCCTTTGAACTATAACTTGTTCAGAAAGAATTGGCAATATGTTACGGTTCCACTGTAGCCTACATGAACCCCCACGTATTTAAAAATTATGCCAATTAGCAAATAGTATACTTGAAAGTTCAAATCAGCTTTTGATTGGAACAGTCCTAAAACAATGTTTGGCAAAACATGTATGGCAGCCAGCTGCATACCCAATATTTGTTACTGGCCCTTGTAACCAGCCCGCAAGCTATATTAGAAGGCCCATCTATTGGCATTTGCACATAACTTCATATGTGTAAAGAATACAACAGAACAACAGATTTCGCGCACTCATGCTGGGTTCATTTCTTGAAGTCATACTGTATACCATAATGCAATAGTCACAAATTCATTAACCAACATTTTCAAGGCGATATAAAATGTCAGTTAGTATAGCAATCGGACGATGTAAGAAGGAGGTTGAATTTTGTTACAGGCAGGATGGTGGCAAGTGATAACGTAAATTCCCGTCAAAGCTATGGAGTAATTGGATTACATTGTCATTATTTTTAACTTTGTTATTGTAGTTTTCAATACATTTTCTTTTCTGTCCAATTAACTTTTCTACTTGTAAATTTATCTCCTTTACATTCTTTCTCTCTGCAGTATAGTTCAATCGACAACTCCCCGTTGTCAATTTACATCATGCATCCATTTTGGAATAAATGTGTTCAGGTAGGTTCCACCCGTTAAGTAATAGATTAAATTTGTGTTGTCCTTACTGTACTTACGTTGATTTCCCTAAAGGTTGAGAAAAATGTTGCTTTGTTTGCAAGGTATCATGGTTTAGAAATCGTGTCAGAGGGCTGCCATTTTGTCTAGATTGTTAAAATCACAGTGCCATTGCAAGGTGAAACCTTATTTTCCCTTGGCATCTCGTCACTGAAGCCATTGCCAATAGTACTGTACATATAAAGGTACAAACTTTGACATTTTAAACAGTAACAAAAACAAATACTGTACCACATCTCTCAGAGATAACAAACAAAGAAGAGTAATTAGTAAAGTAATGAATCAAAAAACATCACAGTTATAAAATTGCTTCATTAACGTGCACAGTAAATTCATCACTTTCCAAAACACTTTCCAAACTGTAGGAGACTCTTGACCATGTTCCAAGAATTATGTAAAACTGATTATTTCTGTGTTCTGCATCTGCCATATAACTGTAATAAATAACCTTGTTATGATTTTGAATCTTATGGTAAGCTTAATGTAATAAATGTATGATAGATTTTTAACACAGACTTTAAAGAGAGGATATTCATAATAAGACTTAGAACCTTTCTTCACAGTTTGTTCCAATGTGGGTTGCGCCAAATTTGTTGACATTCCTGGGTTTGCTGTTGATTCTCCTTCTCTACCTGATCCTTGCATACCTTGACTGGTGGTACTATGCCTCCAACAGAACAGTACTCGAGTACCCAGCCATTGCAACATCTGTCTGGTTCTTCTGCGCTGCTTGCCAGCTGGTTTCACATACCCTTGGTAAGTCATACAGTACACCGCACTTAAATAAGTCAATTATTTATCATATCGAGGTGCTAAGAAATAATGGTGAAGTCACAAAGATGTATAGTAACGTTTGTAACAGCAACTGTAGCATTGTATAACCAGTTCCATAACAACTCACTGGTATATTGAGGCAAACTTCAGAGCCTTGAAAATGGCAATGTACACAGAAGTAAAATACTAAATTACTTTCCCATCTACCTAACTACTTGTTAGAACGTTTAGCGCTGCGCCCTCGCTCCCTGGACACCCTTACACCTTCCAGATCTACTGTACTACCAGGAAGAAATCTACACGTTTTGTTAGAAAAATATTCGTAGAATTAACCAGTAAGTTTGGGGGAATTCCTGTACATTTGACTACAGTGAAGTACAACAGTAAATACTTACATGTCAGCCTGCATATACGCAGGTGCACCGTGGTATATTATACAAATAATGAATGGTTATGAGTGCAATAGTGCAAATATTTCATGAGTTGAAAGATGGAATGTTCCATTCAACGAGGCACAGCCGAGTTGAATGGAACAAATTACATCTTTCAACGAATGAAATATTTGCACTATTGCACGAATGTAAACCATTCATTATTTGTTTTATACAACACCTTCAAATTTGGATATAATTGGATGTAAAATGCACTCATGCAACAGATTGTTTTGAACAGACAGGTTTCTCTGCTCTCTTACCATTGAAAAAAGTGCTATCAAAAAAGTATAACCCATGGTTCTATTTCATAGAGTGCAATAGAGCGGATTTTGCATGCAATCGACGAGTAATTGACCAATCAAATGGCCGGAATATAATTAGGTGTTGTATAAATGATTCTGTTAGTTACTCATTTCACTGCCTACTTTCATGTCATCTAACTTCAAGATGGGATCGATGGTAAACAGGCCCGAAGAACTGGATCGAGTACACCACTGGGGGAGCTGTTTGATCATGGGAGTGACAGTGTGGTCGCTGGACTTCTGCCATTGGCCCTCTACTCAATCTTTGGTAAGGGCATGGAAGACTTTGGTGGTAACGGATGGATTTTCTTTGCGATTGCTTGGAACATCATCGGTCAGTTTGTCATTTCCCACTGGGAAAAATACTTGACCGGTGTCCTATTCCTGCCTTGGGGGTACGACTTCGCACAACTTGTAAGTATCAGGAATATCGTAAACAGTGCTCAGTGCCCGGAGAATTCTATCTTCCAATGTATTATTTGTACATGTATTAGACTACATAATCAGAACAAGTACTGTCAAGAAATGTCAGTACGAGTAAAATTATCTAATTTTCTAAATATGGAACATTGAAGATAATTAGAAAAGAGAAATATGTGTCTAAGCAACTCTAGTGACCTGTAAGAACTGCAAAACTTTCATATGTGTGCAAGGTGTGCAAGGCCTCATGTGTGCAAGGTTTCATATGTGTGCAAGTACTTACAGAAGAAAACACAACTTATGTACACTTACAGTCTTCAGCTAAGAGCTGTGGAAGGAATATTTTCTTTGTTGGAAGTACTCTATTCGATTAAGCCCAAAAGGGTTTCTTAGTTTACTTCCTTTCACATATTTTACGTATATGCAGTTATATTGTCTTGTTCACCTTGTATTATTATGTGTTGAAACAAATAAATCATCAAATGTAAAGCAATTTCTCTCTTTCGAGATGGAAATCCCCTTTACCAGTGAATTAACCAAGTATAATTATCTAGCTACAGATTAATAATATTCTGGTATCATTGTGTGCTCATACATTGAGGACCCAGTCTACTCTCGTATATAGGGATTCATAATGTACAATTCAAAATGTACATCCAGATATCTGTATTTCATTCTTTTCGTTTACAATTAAACAAATGAAAGAAAGTCAATGGTGAGCAAAGTTAAAAGCTGTATGCAAAAAAATTAGAGTTGATATACAAATCCAAAGATTGTTTTTTGATTTCCCAGGGCATGGGTATTGTCTACATTTTGACTGGAGTCTTCGGCTATGAGATCTGGAAGGGAAATACATACTTTGGCCTTCAGTTCAATTATTTATTCCTAGTAGCAGTATTTGGTGAGTGAGGAGGGCGTAGCCCACAGTCATTTTCATCAATATAATAAATGGCTTAAGCAATTTTTGATGGAAAATTTGATGGAAAAAGTTATATCTCTGCAACTTTTCAGTTTGTTGTGTTAGGTGGTTCTTTCATACGATCTATAAGTCAGATAGTGAGTCATCAGAACAGAATGTATCTGAGATTTTATAGAATCTATTCTAAGGAGACAAATTCTGATTTCTAGGTATAAAAGAAGCTTTCACCAAAAGAAGATTCCCAAATGTGTATCTTCCTTTAATAATTCAACACAAAAATCGTTAAGAATATAATTTTGTGGTTGTTACAAAATGTGAACTTCAACTGTAATTATGTTTTGTAATGAATAGAAGAAATTTCTAAAGACTGGTTGATACTAAACACACAATTACCTGTGAGTACAATGTTAAGAACTGTCTTACAGTTTCACGTATAATCCTGTCTGACCTGTAGGTGAGCTTTGGATTAGTGAAACATGGAATTTGCAACTCCAAAAGAGAGGGTCGACATGGTTAGCATTCTTGAACGTAAACCTTCTATCTGCAGTTTGTAGAATATTGCATCAGGAACATGTTAAGATACCTCATGAATGTTTTCTTTCACTTTTTATTGAGTCGTGATCATTGTCGTTCTTTCTCGTTGCAGTCGGTTTCTTCCTGCAAGCCCTACCACAAAGTATTTATAATATATACAAGTAAGATTTATTTGTTAATTTATTTTTATGAAGCTCTATAAAATATTTTTAAAATATTTTTATTGTATGGTGTTTATATGATAAGGCCATTAGGTTTACTTGTCTGTTAGACATCAGTACCATGCATTGAATTAGCATTAAATGGTAATTAATAGCTTGTTTTGCGATCCCATGGACTCTCTTGCTCTTAGGTCATATCAGGGAATTATTTATCCAGTAGTAAATAGCTTGTAAGGCGATCCCATGGACTCTCTTGCTCGTAGGTCATATCAGGGAATTATTTTTCCAGCAGTAAATAGCTTGTAAGGCGATCGCGTGGACTCTCTTGCTCTTAGGTCATATCAGGGAATTATTTATCCAGTAGTAAATAGCTTGTAAGGCGATCCCATGGACTCTCTTGCTCGTAGGTCATATCAGGGAATTATTTTTCCAGCAGTAAATAGCTTGTAAGGCGATCGCGTGGACTCTCTTGCTCTTAGGTCATATCAGGGAATTATTTATCCAGTAGTAAATAGCTTGTAAGGCGATCCCGTGGACTCTCTTGCTCGTAGGTCATATCAGGAGCTTGTAAGGCGATCCCGTGGACTCTCTTGCTCGTAGGTCATATCAGGAAATTATTTATCCAGTAGTAAATAGCTTGTAAGGCGATCCCTAGACTCTCTTGCTCGTAGGTCATATCAGGGAATTATTTATCCAGTAGTAAATAGCTTTTCCTGTGGACTCCCTTGCTCTTAGGTCATCCAGTAATATCACCTTCCAAAATGCTATGAAACTTGGTCAAACTGCCAGAATGCCATTGTACAAGGTGAAAGATGTATGTACAGCCGCTTTTGTACACAGACACCAAAGTATTTAGTATAAGAGACAAAGTGCAGAGGCTTTTATAAATGCTACACTAAATATGAACACTAAATCATTCCCTGCTTATCACAACTTCACAGGTTATTCAGAAACGTACTCGTCACATGGCAAGCGCAGCTCAATTCCTCATCGCCAAATTGAAAGGTTCACTCGCCAAATCCTAAAATATAGAACAATATTAGATGAGATATAAATGACTTTTGAAAAACAAGATAATGCGGAAGTTTTGGCTTTTTTATTGCATATTTTTCATGACGCTGGACTGATAACCAAAACTTTGTTTTCAATCATTTATCTCTCTTTCAGGAGCTACAGAGATGGAGCTGGCAAGAACCGAAGCTTCTATGATGCAGCTGAACCTATGTTTCCTGTATTACTGCTGTTTTTGACTTCCTTTGCGTGGGGACTCTTTTCACCTTCAGATGTTATGGAGAGAGATGTCCGGACATATTGTTTAACCTTTGCACTGGTGCTATCTAACATTACGGTATGAATCTTTGCTTTTCAAACTACAAACTATGTTGCTCATCTGTGTATGAACTGTTGCATAAAGACAGGGACAATTGCCTTTCTTTTATTTCAAATGTCTATAGGTTTGAAAATGAGTTGTCTAGTTTCATTTATCACAACCAATTTACATTGTATGATATTTGTTATCAGAATTTTTTTCTACAGGTGTACTTTTTAAGGCCTCTCTCCTTTGTCTAAGTAATTGGAAAACATTTATTAAAATCAGTATCATAATCATAAATTTTGAAGTTTCTTTGTACTGCTGTTTCTTTCAAAATGTTAGTAACTCAAAGATAGTTACCTTAGTCCAAAAGTTTATGAATTTGATTATCTACACAAAAGTACCAGTCAGGTGTAACGCCTGACGCATGCTGCTTTTAGTGATCGAAAACCCAACACAACTTGACTGCCTTGACGTAGTTTATTCATGAAGACCAGGAGAGGTACAACTGACTCCCCCTACCCCCCCCCCCACCCTCCAACACTGAGTAACTGATAAGCGTAAACAATTTCTTTTTCTGCTAAAGACTGATGCTTGTTCAGGGCACATGCAAAGATAATACTCTTGAGATTAGTCTGAGATTTGTTAATTTCTGAGATTTGTTAAGACTGCAGTTGTAGTCGTGAACAGCTGCAACCCTTACCTCCCCCAGTCAGGAAAATGCTTTAAGTTGAGTTCTCCTGACTGAAGCTGACACAATGTCAAATTTGCAAACTCTTCAACAGCTGCCAGAGTAACCAACAGTTTCAATGTTATGACTGTGGAGCTGAGTTCTGTTACATAATAATGTGTGCAGTGTGCAGCCTGTTATCATTGGTTGCTATGGTGAGTTGGGCAGTGTGGTTATCATTGGTTGCTATGGGTGAGTTGGGCAGTGTGAAGTCAGCCTGTTATCATTGGTTGCTATGGTGAGTTGGGCAGTGTGCATTCAGTCTGTTATCGGTGGTTGCTATGGTGAGTTGGGCAGTGTGCATTCAGTCTGTTATCGGTGGTTGCTATGGTGAGTTGGGCAGTGTGCATCCAGTCTGTTATCGGTGGTTGCTATGGTGAGTTGGGCAGTGTGCATTCAGTCTGTTATCGGTGGTTGCTATGGTGAGTTGGGCAGTGTGCATTCAGTCTGTTATCATTGGTTGCTATGGTGAGCGGTTTCATTCACTTGTCTGTTGTGTTTCTACAGTGTCGACTCATCATCAGCCAAATGACAGATACAAGGGCGCCATCCTTTAATTGGCTTCTCCTGCTCTATACGGTTTCTGCCCTTGTCTGCTGCATAACAGATTTGGGTCATCAAGAACTCTACGTCCTGTACGCAGTATTTCTCCTAATATTAATCGTTCACATGCATTACGGAATCTGCGTGGTAAGTTAATAACAAGAGTACTGATCCAAAGTTAAACATTTTGTGAGGAGTTCAAAGAGACATTTAAAAATGCGATATTGGTTCTTTTCGAACTTGGAAGATTGTAGGAGAAGAAGTTTACATTTCAAGCACATCAACTTGCTATAAGTTTTATAACATTAAAGGAAATACTGGTCTTGTTTTAAAATGTTAGTTAAATGTTAGTTAAATTGTATTTTGTTATTCAGACAGCGTTAACAAGATATTGGTAATTGAAATTGTCACAGATAGTACCAAATAATATTAAGCTGAAGCAAGCAGGTGTGTTGTAAGAAAGTTGCACACTAACAGCAATATGTTTGGTTTTTCTTGCTTGTTCACTTTATTGTTCTGAGCTTTGGATTGGCTGGGATTCCAACAGTACCCAAAGAGGGTGTGAAGATACAGTATATGAGATTGACTGAGGTGTGTTTATATTAACATGGATTCAAATTTTGAAATAAGGAAATAGAAGTGATTGTTGAAGAAGTGATTGTTGAAAAAGTTCTTTAATCTTCTATATCTCAACAGGTTCGTCAGTTGTGCGTTCACTTTGGGATTTATGCCTTCAGTTTACAGAAGAGGCCCAAAAGTCACGTCAAGTGAACGGACGATACCATCTTTCCCTAAAATGACAAATATAAAAAGTGCAATTTGAACATCTGGTCCGAGGAAAGGCCGACGATGGACCGGGCCAGCATTATTGCCGGGACATCTCATAACAGGACCTTGATTGATTTTGAAATTGTTGTTGTAATATCTGTTTTATCTTTTCATTTTTAATGTATTGTTGTTGTCTTCCATTATTGTGCAACAGAAGCAAATGTCTTAAAAGACAGAAATCTTCCTTTTTGCAAAATAGTCAGTTCTTTTATAGTAGTTGTTAGATAACTTGCACATATCTAGATTAGGAGACTGTAAAACTGAAGAGAGTCCTCCAACACCTAATCAGTGTATTTAAACAACACAGATGTCTACTAGCATTACTTGAACAAGAGTCATTGGTTGGTGTGATTTGGTGATGTTAGTGTTAGGATAAATGGTTGGCCCCTCGTCTGAATCTGGCTAAATCTGCTACAGTCATCCTTTAAGATATTGAGAACAAAATGGGTCAAAGCTGAGCACAGAAAATGTGTCAGCAGTTGTCAGGAAAAAAAGTGCTTTGTATTGCTTTTGGTAAAGTCTGTGAAGGTATTTCGTGGTGAAACCCGAGCAAATGTAGTATATTTCGATAGCTATAAAATTATTCTAGTTCCATTTCAAATAATTAAAAGAAAAAGATGTGTCAAATTTGCTCAATGCTTGCACGCAATACTAGTAAGAAAAACGGAAAGAGAAATTCAGTAATTGATGCATAATTATTTACATAACATTTTGCTGGCAAAGTATTAGTTTTAGTGAATTTAAATCATTTTTTTTACTTTAGTATATTTTTAATAGCTGCAGCTGCAGTTTTACACTGAAATGGAATCCAACCTGGAAAAATCATAGAGACTGCTACCAGAAGAAATCGAGTAAAATTAGTGAGAAAAAAAAACCAAACACCAGATTTACTCCATGACCTGTTATCTTGATAAAAAGTTGTGGAAAGTTAAGTTATAGAACAACATAGTTTTATAATATGTCACCTACTGTTCTTCTGAGGTAATGTTGTTTTCGTTATCAGGTTTCTTTTTGGAGAGTGATATTAATACTAAAACCATCCACCGGACTTGATCATTGTTGAATACGATTCAAAACAGATCCAAGGGGTGTGTGTGTCCAGATCCAGGGGGTGGGTCCAGATCCAGGGGGTGTGTGGGTACATATTCCAGATCCAGGGGGTGTGGTCACAGATCAAGAGGATGTGTGGTCACAGATCCAGGGGGTGTGTGGGTACAGATCCAGGGGGTGTGTGGGTACAGATCCAGGGGATGTGTAGTCACAGATCCAGGGGTGTGTGGGTACAGATCCAGGGGGTGTGTAGTCACAGATCCAGGGGATGTGTAGTCACAGATCCAGGGGCAGTGTGGATCCAGGGGTGTGTGGGTACAGATCCAGGGGGTGTGTGGGTACAGATCCAGGGGATGTGTAGTCACAGATCCAGGGGTGTGTGGGTACAGATCCGGGGGGTGTGTGGGTACAGATCCAGGGGCAGTGTGGGCACAGATCCAGGGGGTGTGTGGTCACAGATCCAGGTGGTGTGTGGTCATAGATCCAGGGGTTGTGTGGTCATAGATCCAGGGGGTGTGTGGGTCCAGATCCAGAGGGTGTATGGTCACAGATCCAGGGGCAGTGTGGGCACAGATGCAGGGGGTGTGCGGGCACAGATCCAGGGTGTGTGTGGTCACAGATCCAGGGGATGTGTGGTCACAGATCCAGGGGTGTGTGGTACAGATCCAGATCCAGGGGGTGTGTGGTCACAGATCTAGGGGATGTGTGGGGAATTTACACTCTGCTTCTCTCCCCTATTCAATCACAAATGTTCATAAGACCCACCTAGTGTTTAGACTTAATTATGACCTAATAAATAGTCTAAGTATGCCTTAGAGTGCACCATATCACATTTGACCTTTTATTTTGGGGACAGAGAGGATGCTCAGGACCATGTAGGAGATGGTTTCAACATTCCCTGGGAAACACCCCATTTTTTTTAATATCCACCTTCTGGTTCCACGCCCTGTGTACAGTTCCGAACAACTATCTAACAGACACAGGATACTTATACAACTGTGGGATGAACTGTAGGCCAAACTGGGTGTCTCCACTAGCCCAAAATTTATTTCAAAAGGGGGTTTGCATGTGATAAATCAGATATCAATTCAACTTCATATGTTTTTCTCATTAACTATTAGCTATTTTGTTATTAACCATCGCTTGATGCAAAAAGGAGAAAGGCTGGTGTATTTAGTTTGGTTGCTACTGTATGCAATCTTGTGTTGAGTAAAACTCTGTAAGTTCCACAACATTGAATTGTAGGGGTAGTGAATAGAGAATTACAGTTTGCTCTATTGTAATTTATGTTATTACCAATAATATGGAAGTTTGATCTGAGAGATAATTCTCATTAGATAATTGTTGGGATTGACTTCTGTAGTGTATTTTGAATGTGAAAATGTTGACATTAATCTCGCATCATGTAGTGATATGCTTCAACATGATGGGAAAATGTATCGTTTTTTTGTTGTAATGAAGAGAAAAAAGATTTGTCATGTATTAATAACATGTAGTGTTTCATATTTTGCATGATATTTGGCTAATGCGTACAAATATATGTAGCACTGTCAAATGCCAGATTGCATGGAAGATGGCCCAAGAGAGAAATATGTTAGATGCCGAAAAATTGCCACCAAAATATGGGTGCATGAGAAAAAAATTGGTAGGGAAATGCGTGTCCACGAAGCTTGCTTAATTTTTCCACTATTTATCTCCTTTGAGCAAACTTATGTCTGCAGCTAATTGTTATTGCCAAACAAAACGAGGGACCTTTTTGGCCCTCCTGGTCCCCTCCCAAGATTTACCCTCGGCACGAAGATATATTGGAAGGATGAATTAACGGTAAAAATTGCAGGATTTTGTATCAGACCAAAATGGATTTTACTTATGTTCATATTCTATTTTAGTATCTAATTTGGTTATCTTATTAACTAAACTCTCTCGAGAGGATTGCTTTTAATTTCAGGTTTACTTTTACAATTTGACATTAAACCAATGCCATGGAGCATTACTATTTGAGTAGTACCATTGGAATGACCAGACACATCTCAGAATTAAATCTTTTACCTCAAGTCATAATTTTTGTAGCCAATATTACACCATTAATTTGTAGAATCTGAAATGTATAGAGGGCTTCTCTATTGGATTGTTATCTGTTGATATTTAAAATGTTTTTTATCTTTTTTCCATTTGTTATCTCTGTTTTTCTAGGATACTTACGTTTATGCTGCTATATGATTGTTATTGAATGTAACAGTATTTTATTTGTGTTATATGTACTGTGTGAGTCAAACTGAATGTAACATGAAAGTAAAAATTGGGAGTCTATATTCACACTCCCTCTCCGTGATAAAATGTTTTGTTTCTTCATTATTGTTTCCTGTGCTTTGATCAGTTGTTTTTTGTTTAGTTTTTTGGGCTCGTTTTCTTCTATTTAATAGTACTTTTGTAGTCATTGTTTGTGCAGTGGACAATACAGCCAAGTTGTGGGAATCAGCTTATATAACCAACTGACACTTTTATCCTTCATAATGTTTATGGAAAGTAATATATATGCTGTATGTGTGTATGGGGAGAGGGTGTGTGTATGGGGAGGGGGTGGTAGAGGGGTAGTGAGGAATTTGGAAATCATGAGATTACAGTTTTGTATGGAGTCATTTTTCTTTTCACTATAACTCATTTCTTGCATAAAATGAATTCTAATAAGTTTGGGAAGTTTTGTCTGATGTAGATCATACATCGTCTGGGGTGAAACAGAGACAATTCGGGTAAATTATTGATGGTGACTTCACTCCACCTTGGAATGGTTCTACTGGCTACAACTCAGGGAATTCCTAGTGCAATCTTTGAGCAGTAGATATATATTGTATAGGTCTAGCAAACTTTGACAAGATTGATTGGGGGGGGGGGGGGGGGGGAGAATAGAAAACTGTTGTAAAATATGCAGAAAATATTGTAAATGGCAATGTGTTTAATGGCAGAGTGTGTAATGTGTATTCCTTGGTAAGTGTTGTAATGTACCCTCTTTCTTGAATCTTTGTCAAATTATTATTATTTCATAAAACTAAAAACTATGAAGTTCTTTATCTTCATGGGGGAGGGGGTGGTATTGTGTACCTACATGTAACTTCAATGCAATCAAACATTTTTTCAAGGAGTATGGTAAGCTGTTTTCCAATAACTAACTTGCAAATGGACTGGAGGATGATTGAAAATAAAATTGCAATTGATCAAAAGCAGACAACCTTGTTTCAATGACTTTCAGAACGTTTATCAGCAGATAAATTAATGAAACTCTTTAAATTATAAGCTTTGGTCTTCATTCTCACTTTCATCATGAAATTGTGATACAATACATACAATTTAAGCAAGTTATGATTTTTTTTTCAGCTTTGCTAAATATTTCAAATAAAATTTGCCCATCCCAAATTTGTACATCTTTCAATTAATTTACTACGCTCAATGCAGAATAATAATCGAATTATATAGCGCTTTATACCAGTGTTAGTTTTCAAAGCCCTTTACAGACGTTATATTACCCCTGGTAAATGATGATCTGCTCCAGAGACCATCCCTCCAGTCGGCTGCAGTTATATACTGCCCCCATTAACAAGTTACCTCACAGGTAACCATTTAGCCCCTGGGTGGGAGAGGCAATCAGGGGAGGACTGGGTCTTAAAACCGGCCTGGGCATTTTCCACCTAGACCGGCCCATTATTCATTGATATGTTACTTACATAATGATCGCCGTCCTGGGGGAGGGGGTGTCCCACTGAGATTTTGTTGAAGTTAAGTAATGCCTAGATGCAAAATGGTGCTATATTTCTCAATTTTTTATTTAGTTTATCAAGCATTTTGTGACAACTCGCTTGAAAAAAAGGGGGAAAAAAAATTAAATCCACTAAAACATATATGTTCAATGGCACTAAAACATGTCATGTCTACGAGAGTAGGAGCCTACGCAGTTCGCTGCTTCTGGCAGCCACACCATCAATGATATTTTTAGTGTCAAGTTTGGCCAAGATCCCTTTTTCCACAGACATCAACATGAACGCCTCAAGATGTTCTTGTGTCATTGAACAAACACCCTACT
>KN886903.1:39324-63119 GCA_000934455.1 Apostichopus parvimensis
GGGGGGGGGGAGAATAGAAAACTGTTGTAAAATATGCAGAAAATATTGTAAATGGCAATGTGTTTTAATGGCAGAGTGTGTAATGTGTATTCCTTGGTAAGTGTTGTAATGTACCCTCTTTCTTGAATCTTTGTCAAATTATTATTATTTCAATTTCATAAAACTAAAAACTATGAAGTTCTTTATCTTCATGGGGGAGGGGGTGGTATGGTGTACCTTCATGTAACTTCAATGCAATCAAACATTTTTTCAAGGAGTATGGTAACCTGTTTTCCAATAACTTACCCGCAAATGGACTGGAGGATGATTGAAAATAAAATTGCAATTGATCAAAAGCAGACAACCTTGTTTCAATGACTTTCAGAATCTTTATCAGCAGATAAATTAACTCTTTCAATTATTAAGCTTTGGTCTTCATTCTCACTTTCATCATGAATTGTGATATTAATCACATGTAATTTAAGCAAGTTACGAATTTGTTTTCCTTTATTTTCAGCTTTGCTTAATATTTAAAATAAAACTTGCCTATCCCAAATTTGTACATCTTTCAATAATTGACTACGCTCAATGCAGAATTATAACAATATTCAAATTATATAGCGCTTTATACCAACGTTAGTTTTTAAAGCGCTTTACAGACGTTATATCACCCCTGGTAAATGATGATCTGTTCCAGAGACAATCCCTCCAGTCGGCTGCAGTTATATACTGCCCCCAATAACAAGTTACCTCACAGGTAACCATTTAACCTCTGGGTGGGAGAGGCAATTAGGGGCAGACTGGGTCTTAAAACCAGCCCATTATTCATTATTCACTGATATGTTACGTAGTGATCGCCGTCATGGGGGAGGGGTTTAAGGGCAGTGGGCGTCCCACTGAGATTTTTTGAAGTTAAGGAATGCCTAGATGCAAAATGGTGCTATATTTCTCAATTTTGTAGGTTACAATAATCTTATAAAAAGACCCCAAAATAATTTTCCAGAAGCAACACTTGATCAAACAGGAAATTTAAAAACGTAAACAAAAATATATGTTTTAGAATGGATTTTATTTAGTTTATCAAGCATTTTGTGACAACTCGCTTAAAAAAAATGGAAAAAACCTTAATAAAATCCACTAAAGCATATATGTTCAATAACACTAGCACGTGTCATGTCTACGAGAGTAGGAGCATACGCAGTACGCTGCTTCTGGCAGTCACACTATTTATGATATTTTTAGTGTCAAGTTTGGCCAAGTTTTCCACAGACATCAACATGAACGCCTCAAGATATTCTTGTGTCATTGTACAAACACCCTACTGTATGTGGGTCATTTTTATTCATACATAATCTCTCAGGAGTTAGCTACTGAGTGATATCCAAAGAAACTAATATTTTTTTCTGCCAAAATGTTCTGATTAAAATGACGAATGTTGTTATCATTTATTGCGAAATGAAAAAGGGGTTTTCTGACTTGCGAAGCGGGGAGGCGGAATGATACTTCCGCCCCCCCCCATATTTTTCACTGCCCCCGGTTCCTACGCCCTTGATATCAAGCATGTAATTGTTAAAACATTAGCATTTTACCTTTTTCCTGTGCTGGATTGTACAATTGGGAGATTGGAGTAAGTTTAAGAGGCCTCTGTGAACATTACCTGGCAAGATGTACCATATTTCAATGTTCTGGTTAAAAATGGGGAGGGGGGGGGGGGGGTGCATATGCATATGGTAACGTAAGGTCCCTGATGGTGTTAATGGCATATTCTAGTGGCACAGGATGTTAACCTTAAATTGAAGAGGAAAATATTCCACTGCTAGCTGAAAACGTCATCTCAAAATCTTAAGATATGATTGATTGGATGTAATCCTTCAACTCCTTCAGGAAGTTGGATCTCAGTAGAGGGTCTGCGATGTTATCTGGGAAAGTGCTTTGCTTTGTAGCTATTATAATCTTCTTATTGTTTTATCCTTAAAAACCTGACACATGTAAAATTGTCGGTTTTGTTGTCAATGTTAGCTGTATTTACAATTTCATCAAAATGCATCTGTTTGTGAGAAGTATTCTAATTTCTTTCCCTCCGAGGATTCATGGATTGTAATATTGTAAAGAAAAACAAAGAAACAACACAATGGAAGAGTTTTTAAAATGAGTTTCAAAAAGTGTTTATTGAATTGCAAATGGGGAAAAAAATTGTGTAAATGGATAACTGACAATGAGAATTTTATCCATATATATATAATGTACAATAGAGTTATAAATATGTAACAGATTTTCAATAAATTCTCAAGCAAAAAGTATTGTTCAGCTGGCAATGATCACCCTATACCACTCTCACCCCCCTCATCTTTCTGGCCCCCATCACCCAACTTTCATGCCAGCTATTATCGGTGACTGTCCAATCTGGATCATCACTTTCAGATGCACATTCATCATTTACTCCTGACTTTAAAATTCAATCACTTCGCCTTAAAGACATTCATTTCAAGTGAAAAACAGGTTTGCACTTGGTATTTGGCTGCATGGATAAGGCTAGAAAAGTGCCCCCCCACCCCCCCCCCCCCCCCCCCCCCCCCCGATATGCCAGAAAGCCAAATAATGATTTACTAATGATCTAATTTCGACAAGCATATTAAAGTTAACTTCAAGACATTTTTTCCTGAGACATGTTTTCAACCGCTATCTGGTGCAATCCAACACTCTTGTCTGTTAATTCAATTGCCTGATCAGAATATCCTGAAAAATGCTTCTTATAACTTGAGCAATTTTAAAACAGTCAAATTTTGGGTACTAATGACAACTTTTCATGAAGTCGAAGGCATCCACTTATTATTTACAATGGAGCCAACAAAGAACCAATATTTAATTAGGTTTTTACCCTTTTTTAACAGAATAGTCTAAGATTACTTATTCATACCTTTTAGGTACTTCACACTTCCTCTAAAAGGCATATCTTTTGACACCACATGATTACATTCCTTGAATTACTTGAAGCATCACAAACAGGCACCAACAGAGAACCTGCTGGTGTCGATAACTTTAACTTAACGATCACAAATTTGATTTGAGTTATAGTCATTTTTTTGTCTATTTCTTTCCTTCTTCTTTTAGCAGTAAATTGATTTTCATGTTGAGTCTAACATTTTGAGAGTTATCAATGACACCCCAAGAAAAATGTTTTATTTGACATTTTCTTTTTCAATCATTACCCTATCCACTCATTGCTTATTCAACTATCTTTAATAATTACCACTTTGACACATTTCTGTAACTGTTTTCAACATCATAAAACTGATTGAAATAACAATCTTTATTCACAGTATTTGATTAAAAAAAAAAGAAACCCCATAATGCTCTGATTCTATGTACAATCCTGACGTCGTCGTATTACAAAAAGAAATGAGAGAAAACAAATAAGAAATTGTTTAATTACGATGATGGCACACAATGGTTTGATGTTTAATTTGATCCAGTTTCCCAGTTAACACATTATTTGAGGTATTCAACTCCATACCAACTTTCCTGAAACACAATGACTAAGTAATCCATTTTTCAAGCCACTGCACTGAGATAGTAAAAATTACAATTTTTTTTTTTCTTTCTTCTTTTTTTCCTTCTGTTAAGTTTTTGGAAAAAGGCACTTTTCTCATGAAGTTTAAATATATAAAAAAAAAACTAAAAGAATTTTTTTAAAGTTGATTTTTCAACTTTACCAAACATAATGGTTATTGCTGGACATATTTTGTTCACCATTTGAACATTTATCAATGAGTAAAATTCATTCAATTCACAAAATTTCATTGCGTAGATATTTTGACATAAGCATTGATCATAAGGAACTAATCAATTTTATGATATTTTTGTATTAATTGAATCAAAACTTGAATAAGAGTCAAATGTGCCAATCCAGGAGGGGGCACATCATCCCCTGCCTCCCCCACCCCTCATTTTTGCCAAACCAAGAAAAGCAATTGTTAAAAAAAAGTAGTTATTAGTACTACCTTGGGCATAGATCTAATAACAGACCATATACCTATCACCTAAATATGCCTCTTTCGGTGGGAGGGGAAGGTACCCCCACCAGGACCCTCAACAGGGGGGGGTGACTTCATTGACAACATGGCCACACCCTCCATCCTCTTTATAAAATCCTGGAAACGCCCCATAGTCACATTAACAAGCTTCATTAATATCGCAGGTTTCTTCCGTAATTTACTACAACTAAAACAAAATGATTCTTTAGGATTCCCTCCTCCTGTCCACGAGCAATCCCATTGTAATGATCACATCATTTTCAGTGCAATGGGGACAAGTGGCAAACACGCAAACTAAGATTATTATTAATATATTAACCGATTTGTCCAATATCTTGAAATATAACACAACTATTTAGTGATTACTTCCTTCCACAAACTGAAATTTGTGTAAGCAAACAAATCGTGTAAAATTTATCCATTTGATAATGCTTTTGCTTTTTATTGCAGTCGTCACACATGAATACAAAAGCTGAATATATGGAGCTCAAACTAGTTTTATATTGTATCTTTTTCTTAAATTTCTGTGAGACTTATTGAAAACATTCCATCTTAAATATCAACATTTATCCAATCGACGTAACATTTATCTGTAAGTGCCTCTTTACTTTATACTATTCACCCTAACATAGCTGTAGAGGTTCTACAGGTGAACAATGCATCAAAATGCCTTATCATCCATCCTTTTCTCTTCAAAACAACAAATATTGTTTTGGGGGAAATTTCATTCATTTTTCTGAATACTTCAATAATATTTTAAAATCAATCTCAAATATGGCTATTCCAAGAAGGAAAAGGCCATACATGTCATATCTATTCTTTACCAATATATTCCAAAATTGAGGAAAATTTACAAATTTTGTGTTATATTTTTATGATGAAGATTAGTCACAATCAAGTAGGTGGCACGGTGTCACATAGTGACAGAGTCACATGACTGGTGCAGTGTCAGCTATTGACACAGAGTCACATATTGACATTGTGTCACTGAGTGTCACAGCGTGACAGTGTTGCTTATTGATGCTTTATTTCGTATATTGACACATTGTCACATATTGACACTAATATTGGCAAGGTGTCACTGAGTGAAACTGTCACTCAGTGACTCAGGAAGTCAAACTAATCATCAGATTTATTTACAATATCAATATTTTTTCCCTCCTCTTCTATTAATAGTTGAGTTGATTTTATACACAATATTTTATGAATACTCTGATCAGTAACTACCGAATTGTCGAACGTTAAATCTATTCCAGTTGTTAACATTCCATATTTTGTTGAGGTACGACACTTAAAGTTACCGCAATAATGCTAAATGTGAAACAACTACTCATTACTATCTTGCAACCAAAATGCACTCCGCAAAGTAATAAAAACATGTTAACAGAAAACTCAATCTGTTAAGGATAATAGACCTAGCATTACATTTGTTTGTGATATCAAGAATCTGCCAATTTGCTGACTGGTCCAATGGGAGAGGTTGGAGAAGGAAACCTGTCAAACCTAAGCAGCTATGTCCTAGTCCAGCTCCTGTTGAAGTAAACCCAAAGCAATCTGTGGCCTTGGTTTACTTGTAGGACATAAATTGGTGTAGAGAGGTTCTCAGAAAGGATAGTACTCCAGGAATGAGACTTGCAGTGCTCAAGTCTGTACTCATATGAATACTTGAGTACATGTGTCTGTACTAGTACTCAGGATATGGACTAGTAGCATGGACACTTCGAAGTTCGGACACCTAAGCCTTAAAACACCCCAAAACTATATCTTCTGGTATAAATCACCTGAAAATATACTTGATATGGTGGGAGAAGTGTGTTATATTACGATACACGGCCAAACTTTATTTCCTGCAAACTGTTTTCACGTTGTATTCCAAGAAGCGCTAGATTCTTCGTGATTGTGGAACTGGTATTTCTTTGCTAGAGTATTGCAAAGTTCGGACACCCGGCCCACAGTGTGGCGCTGGTGATAAAATTGGTGGCGCTGGTGATAAAATTGGTGGCACAGTTGCTCTTTCAGTAATTATAACAGACTTCATAGATCTCCGTCATTTTATTGACAAATATGTAAGTACTTACTTGCACACGGGTCATTTTGGAGAGAAAGTATTTGTAGCTTCGTATTTTTTCGTGAAATTGGCTGTTGCTATAGGTTGTCATGGTGAAATCGTGTATTTCTTAGGGGTGTCCGAACTTCGCAGTGTTCCGAACTTCGCAATACTGACTATACTCATGGAAAGCAAAGTTCAAAAGCTTCTTTATTGACCACTGAACAGCATAGCAAAGACAGCTTGAGATGTAAGCTGCTCCACACACCTCCCATGATGCAGGTTCAGTTGTACTGAAACTCTATTTCAAGGAATTCCACCAAGAATCCTCCCAGACTGTAAGAACGGAAGCAAACACCCCATTTTGCTCCCAGCTGATACCTCGTTTATATGCTTCTGGCGTAAACCAGCTACACTAACAGTAACATCTGAAACGTCTTCCATTCCTGAAAATTCTATCACGACTTGGAACTGTCTGGCATCCTGGCTTTTTAAAATTGTCAGCATGGCAACGAGGGTTCCTTGAAGAATACACTTGTACTTCCGCCCATACTAGACATAGTTCACTGCGAATTGTATCGTTTATATCTCTGTATAAAGTCATGTACATTAGAGGTCTCTATTGCTTATTCAATCTTCAACTGGCTAACACGTCCAAGCGCAAAATCTGTTGCTGTCCGAGAATTACTTGCGCCACCTCATTGTGGTTCTTATTCTGTACGTTGATTCCGTTGACAGCCGTGACGACTTGGCCGACCTTCAGACCGGCGGCGGCAGCCGGACCTCCGGGGTCCACAGCTTTGACAAATACTGGGCCGTCCCCTCTGACGATGAAACCGTATCCGACCGAGTCACCTATGACCTAGGAAGAAGAAAACCGACAAATTTATGATATGCGTGACAAAGATGTGTATTGTTGGATGTCTCAGTGACCTAGTCAAGAATAACCTATGAAGAAGACAACCGACAAACTTATGATATGCGTGACAAAGATGTGTATGTATTGTTGACTGTCTCAGCACTGGGGAATATATATATCTAGAATCGTAAGGATTTACTTTTCTTGAGCAGTTGACTACTTGTCCACCAAACGTAGTAATCACTGACAAAGCAAGACCGTTTGTTAAGTGTCTTATAAATGCAAGAAGAGTAAGTAAGTAAGTAAGTCAACTTTATTGAATCCCAGAAGGAAATTACATATCTGCGGTGAGCAATACAATGAATGATACAAAATACAAAGAACATTGATATTATACAACAGTTATATGCAGTCTATACAAAATATGCACTAACTAGCTCCAACAGCGCAACTAAGTGAAACGGCCACCCTCCCCCCCCCCACCTCGTGAAGTTCTTGTTGTGATATCTAATGGCAGTGCCTATAAACGAAGAACGATGTCTATTTGTGTGTGATGTCAGCGACTTCAATCTTTTTTTGTTAGTTTTGTTAGTTTGTTAGCGTCTTATAAATGCAAAAAGAGGAAACATAGTCCAAGCAAAGACAACAGCAGAAGTTGAAATAAATTCGTGAACTTTTTAATACCAACCTCGACGGTATTTTTATGGACAGCCACCTCACTTTCCGACAGGTCTACCGAGGAGAGACTGTCAACAACCGAGGGTGACTTCCGATGCAGTATAGGCGAACATCTGTCACTGCCATCTTCCGAGGCACTGTCTTTGTCCAGATTGGAGTTTTCGTCCGATATAGACGAAAGACTGCTGAGGTTTCGTTGCAAGCTGTGGTTCTTTTCTAAAGAGAGGAAGTGTAAAAGAAGCAAGCAAAGGTAATCATTAACCACAGATCATGGCTTTAATACCAAATTTATATCATCTTTGTAACTTTACAGCCAATCTTTATTCCAGTCTATAATTTGTTTCCTTTTTCAAAAAAAAACTTGAAAAACAGGTCTCAGAAATGGCATCTTTGAAACAAATTTAATTATTTGTTCTGAGTGAGTGAGTGAGTTCATTGACATCTAAAGAGAGAGAGAGATATGCTAATGCCTTTAGCATCAATCTGGATAATTATAACTAACACCATCCACCTCTGCAAAGTAGTCACAAACCCCAAAAATTACTTGCAAGACACATAACAAGTCATCCATATCATCTTTCCTCTGTTTATATAAGTGTTGAAGGCTTTCATCATGAATATTGCAAGGCCTCATCTTCACTACTGATTGCATAGAAACCATGGCCAAAGACAATCTCCAGTTTGCAATTATCAACAGAAAACCTCAGAATTCATATTTAATACGGTCCCTGAAATTTAACCACCCTAACAGAGCCTCTGAGCTGACCTTAAACTTCAATCAGAGAATCCTCTCTCATCTCTAAGAAAACATTTGCAATCTTTCATTTGTCTCCAGCCGGAATGCGAAACCCTCATCTAGATAACGAATGAAGGTCAAAGTTTAAATGACAAGGAAGTCTCTCGCATTATCAAGCTATCGTCAGTTCCCAGTGTTTGTTTGTTTGTTTGTTCTTGATATTGTTTTTGTTCATGTCACATTTTTTTTCAGGGAGTAATTACCAATGATTTTTTTTTTTAACCAGACTGATATTTACAACTACAGAGTCTGACTGGATCAGGCTAAACTCGAAAGCAGCTCAGAGTATAAACTGATGTGGGTTCTTCTCAAATTGAGTTTATTCTTAAAATTTCCTTCCAATTTCCTCCAAGTTTCTAATTGAGTTGCACTTGCATTTTCCGCAATCTGGAGTAACATATTCGATGAGAAGAAAACTATCGGTTGCTTTTATACACTGATCTCGCAACGTTTAGGAAGAAGAAAGATTAATCGTTGATACATCCTCGAGGTTTGAGTTTGGAAACAAAGGATGTTACATTTTCTTTTTGTGGAATGGAGGGTGTTTTGGACATAGATTCAACTGTTCCTTAATTGTAAATTAGAATTATTCAAATGGGATTATGACCACCTCATCATGCATATTCTATTCTAGGCTGCATGGCATTCCTTTTGCAGAGTTGTAACAAATCACTTCACCTTAAGGTCCAAAATCCGTCAAATTGCTTTCATCTTCCAGAAATATCAGCGAGTCTTCTTTTCGACACTTATGAATTTGATGCACATTTTTCTGCCATTTGTCGCTCTTACACACGACTGCAAAATGACCAACTAAGCTACATTTGCGACACTTCTTTTCCCTATTTTATTCAAAAGTAATAAATTATTTATAAATGATATTATGGTGTTCCTGTCCATTCTCCATCCATTTCTAACATTTGAATACCACTCTGAGCAATCTCATAGTTAAGAGAAAAGACTTCTTCCAGTCACTTTCCTTTTGAAATGTACTCGAGTCGTTACTCATCATAACAATGTGAAGATTGCTCTGTTATGGTCACACACCAGTGCTTCCACCTATCCACCCCCCTCCCCAAAGACAGCCCCGATGTGAGTTTCCACGGCATCTTACCTGCAATCCTTGGCCAGGATGAACAGTTTTTACCCATTGGAGAGACACTGTCAGAGTTCTTTCTGGAGGAATCGGACAATTTCCTCAAGCTGCTGCTGGATAACTTCCGACGTGGAGACGACAGACCGTTAGGAGGAGAACTGCCTCTGTCCTCCTCTCCTTCTGAGAGGACCGGTAAATCTAAATCTGGCAAGTCGGAAAATTTAAGGCTGTCCATGTTTGGATGAAACTGATATAGAAGTCGTTCATCTTTAAAGTGGTGGTCTAAGGTAGCTGTGGAAAGAGGGAAAGAAAGAAGAGTGTCAACGAAAAGCCGAGGACAGAATTCAGGAGTATTAGATGTGATGTTTACATCATCACAAGATCTCTTTTGGTAGTAGATTGGCCAAATGAGAACAAGAGAGAAAACTGGGTTTGAAGGACAAAGGGTGGCAGAGTTTGTTAATTGGTAAACTAGTGGACTCAGTGCCTACAGTAGGTAGTTGTGAAATATTTACATTGGAATCACTCAAAGCATACTGCAGTGCAGGTTCTAAAGTGGGAAGATTTTAGGACCTCAAAAAGATCAAAACAGTGTGTTGTAGCGGTCTACAAGCTTTCAACTTTATTTTGTGGCTAAAGTGATTCTTTAACAAATGAGGGTGCAGATTGTAATCAAGGGTTTTCTTCCTCCAAGGGTTAAACTAACACAGGATGGTACCAAGGGGTATTCCTCCTCCAAGGGTTAAACTAACACAGGATGGTACCAAGGGGTATCACTCCTCCAAGGGTTGAACTAACACAGGAGGGTACCAAGGGGTATCCCTCCTCCAAGGGTTGAACTAACACAGGAGGGTACCAAGGGGTATCCCTCCTCCAAGGGTTGAACTAACACAGGATGGTACCAAGGGGTATCCCTCCTCCAAGGGTTAAACTAACGCAGGATGGTGCCAAGGTATAATATCAAAAGCTAAAATATAATCTCTGCATCCTTTTCAGACAAACTGTATCACATCTCAAAACAACACATTAAATTATATACTAAGAGTAATAGAATGGACGACACCTTTTCCGGCAACGTTTGATGAAAACCATAAACAGAGAAAAATGATCGAATTCATTCCAAAAACAAGTGATACTTACTATGTCTTATAACATCGTTTTCTAAAAGATCCTTCCCTAACATGACGGCTTGCTGTCTGTTCAAACAAAATCCTTCTTTCATCAGCCAGGCTACAAATTCAGATCCAAAGAAACTCTGTAACAAGAGAGAACAAGAACAATTAGCAAATATTTATCAAGTTTTTCCTGAAAATACCTTTTTAAATATACACACATGGCAACACAGCCAGGATATCCATACAATGTTAATAATCCAAAACAAAAATCCCAGCTGAACATTTCCCATTAGTATGTACATGCAGTAAAATATATTTTGCACTTCTTCACATACTGTTAGAGTAGTATGCCAATTGGTGCATTGTTAAGTTAAAATGTCATCAACTTGAAGCCCACTAAATATAGTCAGAGGTCATCCGTACATACAGACAACTAGTATTTTAGATATCTAGTTAATGGTCACCCAAAATCAAATTCCAAAAAGCACTTACTGTAACTGTCAAATGTAGTTTATCCACATGGAAACATTTAACTGATTGTATCTTTTAACACCATTCCACAATGTCCGTGAAAATATAAAACTAGAGCACCAATGGTGCAGAAGCTCATACCTATTCGAGATTAAAATTGTAGGGCCCACAAAACTTTATGGCCCACCATAATTCAGATTCCACCAATTTTGGGCCCATGAGGCCAAACAGTTTAGGTTCAAAGACAATTATGACCTTTACTGTTGAAAAGGGCCAGATAATACTTGTTATAAACCTAACCCAAACTGCCTGGGAACCATACATGTGTAGTCTTCTAACGGAATCTATTACTGGCTAAGAGTCCTGATTAACAGTGTACATTACTGCCTGCAAATAACTTTATATTTGGTATTAACTCTAACACACTGTCGCTGACTAGGCGAGACTAGAGGTTTGAGAAC
Source organism: Apostichopus parvimensis (assembly GCA_000934455.1). NCBI lineage: Eukaryota > Metazoa > Echinodermata > Holothuroidea > Aspidochirotida > Stichopodidae > Apostichopus > Apostichopus parvimensis. Next base: position 50,858 of record KN886903.1, read on the forward strand.
TGCCTTGTTTATGGAGGGGAACAGGGGGGGAGCTCAAAATTGTCTTTGAACCTAAACTGTTTGGCCTCATGGGCCCAAAATTGGTGGAATCTAAAACACACTTCCCAATAATATATATAGTACCAGCTTGCATCTAAGGACTCTTAATTATTCACAATTTTCACAAAATTACACCCCTAGCTCAAAACGGCGATACCCCCCCCCCCCGTCCGTTAGCATAATCCTGGCCACACCACTGGCTATAATTCCTATTTTTCCCCTTTAAATCCTATTTTACCCACTCTCTCAAACAATACCACTGAACTTTCTCCCCTCTACCTGAGCAGACATAACTTCACAAGCACTCCTTCCCAAAATTTTGGCTGGCTGCCTACATACTGTACCTCAGGCTCAAAGACTTCTAAGAATCGGCAAGTGCTGATTGGCTATAGGGCTCTCACGCTTACAGTTCAACAGTTAATAACAACTCCCAATCCTGCTTTAATTCCACTAACAGCCTCTGCAGAGCTTAACCACAAATGTAAACAAACACTGCAGAGACTGGGAGACAAATTAAAGGAGCTTTGGAAAAAGGTGAAGGCTCAAATTTTTTTAAACAATGGGGATTAATTAACTTTTGACCAAAAATTATTCGGCATCACCTTATTCATACACAATCCAACAATCATCAGTTCAACTTTGAATATGATCCATCAAAATCTTGAGGAGAAAGAGATATTTGAAAATATTACACAGAATGACCCCCGATGACCCCTAAATGACATTTGACCTCAATTTTCCGAACACCCCTCGTAACCCTCATCCCGAGGAACGTTGTGACCAAGTTTCATTATAACTGGCCATACACTGTACGAACGGAAGCAATTTGAAAATATAGGGCCGCAGCCCGGGCCACAAAAGACCCCTAGTTGATCTTTGATCTCAAATTCATGAACACCCTGAAGGTAACACTTCCATAGTACTATCGTGACAAACCCTCAACATTGTACCATCGTATCTGTAGGAGAAGAAGCATTTTGCGTATTTCCAGAAAATGGCCCATTACGGCCCACAGGTGACCTTTGACCCCAAATTTCGGACCATCTCTGATGGCCCTATACCCAATGGTCCTTGTGTCCAAGTTTCAGGAAATTCCATCAAACACTGTGCGAGTGGGAGCGGTTTTACCAATTGTTGACGGATAGAGTGATAGAGTGATAGAGTGATAGAATGACCGCAGCCCGGGCCACAAAAGACCCCTAGTTGATCTTTGATCTCAAATTCATGAACACCCTGAAGGTAACACTTCCATAGTACTATCGTGACAAACCCTCAACATTGTACCATCGTATCTGTAGGAGAAGAAGCATTTTGCGTATTTCCAGAAAATGGCCCATTACGGCCCACAGGTGACCTTTGACCCCAAATTTCGGACCATCTCTGATGGCCCTATACCCAATGGTCCTTGTGTCCAAGTTTCAGGAAATTCCATCAAACACTGTGCGAGTGGGAGCGGTTTTACCAATTGTTGACGGATAGAGTGATAGAGTGATAGAGTGATAGAATGATAGACGCCGCACTGTAACAATAGCTCACACCAGCATGCTGGTATGAGCTAATAAAAACACACAGAAAGCTCCTGGAAAGTACTTTGAACACCTCTCGTACATGTTTTCAGCGTACTAAAATTTGAGGCCAATACTGACAACCGGACTCGTAGTACTGTCAGCATATGAGTCTATACTCATAGCCGTCTCCATGGATACCCAAGTACAGGACACTGCTCCACGCACTGTAGTACTCAGAGAAAGCAAACTTAATGTACACTCTAACTCAGGAATTAGTACTCGTACTCAGGACTTAATACTCATACTCAGGACTCAATACTCGTACTCGGGACTTTGTACTCGTACTCAGGACTTAATACTAGTTCTCGGGACTTAATACTTGTACTCAGGACTTAATACTCGTACTCAGGACTTAATACTCGTACTCAGGACTTTATACTCATACTCATGACTTTGTACTCGTACTCAGGACTTTGTACTCGTACTCAGGACTTAATACTCAGGACTATACTCAGGACTTAATACTCGTACTCGGGACTTTGTACTCGTACTCCTATTTACAGCTCTGCTAACTCACAGTCTGCTGGTGAAAAAAAGGCAAGTCTTCAACAGCACTCTCTCTTATATCTCTCTCCACCTCTCTCTCTTTGGGGACTACTTCAAAACATTATCTGACATGTGTGGCAATGTGATTTCTTTATGTGTGTACCAGGAAAGTACCTCACATAGTTTGACTCAGATGACAAAGCCGGCTATTGGGCTTTGATCATCTTCATATCATGACAGTAATGTTGACTGTTTTAACCATCAACCAACCATACACTTAAAGCTCGCTGTAAACGATGTTAGGATAAATTGTTCCCAAGATACCTTATCTTGCCCATTCAATGGTTTTCAGAACGCTTTACCAGAATTAAAGGGAATTCCCAGGGTAAGGGGCAGACCTAGACATACTTTCCTGATAAGTTAAGCACGCACACTCTATAGATCTTACATAAAACCTAACAGGTGACAACATGGATTATCTGACAACTTGAACTCATGCAGACAAGAAATTAATTTCTAAGAGCCTGTACAGGTGTGGAGGTGGAGAGAAACAATGGATGGCCAGAATCCAAACCCTATGAATATTCATTTCTATCCAATAATAATCATAACAATGCAGCCTGGGTAATTGAATCCAGACGAAAGGAATGTTATACCTGTCTGTAGTACACTGGTTCTCAATTTACAGTATAATTTATTGTTTCACAGCTTTATTCCTTAGATGTCATTTTACTAGACCCCAAGAAGCCAGTCACATTCCTGTATGTCTAGGCAGTGACATGGAGCTAAGACGAAAAGGTAACTTTTCCTCAGACCTGAATTTACATTTCTCTATAAATCTCTAGTCAGGATGACGAGCCAACATTCATAGTACTGTACATCCCATGCACACACAACACATGTACTGTACTGTACGAATCACCTTGTGCTACAGTAGTAACTTTCATCCTTACAATAGTTGGCAAGGAATTTTGATGGAAATTCACAATTTCTCTGCTACAAGTATTGCCTAATTGTCAGTATATATGATACCATACTGTACACTGCACACAGCTTTTAGGGAAAAACTTAATTTTTGTGCAATTGCACACTTACTCTGCCATCTGAGAGAGCTCATTCACTTACAGAATAGGTTAATTTCAAATGCAGAGAGTTCAGACAGAATACTGATTAGACTGTTAAAACTGCAAACCACACAGAGCTCTACTAACATCATGAAAATTCAGCTACCAAATTAGCTCTTCACTGAACTAATTAGTACCAGTACCTCTGCACCAGTTAGCACTCAACGTAATACATTACACTGAGCCTGCACAATAAGAATTAATTAATAAAAACACTGAAATTAACTAGAGCTGGTTGAACTGTTCACATATGTACTATAATGCATCCCAAGCAACCATGACACACTTCTTCAAAATTGCAGGGAAAAAACAATATGTCAGGTGGGTGGGGAGTGGGGGTTGGGGGGTTTAATCAAATATTGTTAAGCAGTTTCACTGTTGGCATGTCGATTTCTGCCAAATTTACCAACTGTACAGAACCAAGTATTCAAGATGAGGCTAGCAAAGTCTGGATGCCTGAGACTAGAAATAACGTCTTATATTTTAGACCAAACAGAACTCTAGTTACAGTGACTGAACGTATACAGTACCGTAATGTAGTTATTAGTAAATAGTTCATTTGAATCAAGGCAATAGTTTGCCTATACTCTCTTCTACATTTAGTAATTTAAGGCATGCATGAAAATTTAAATTTTTTGTCATAATGCTGAAACTTGAGGACCAGTTGGATTCTTGAGGGATTTTAGTATTGCATCATATATGCAAAATATATGCAATGCTATCAATAAATTGCTCTCCCAATATCCCCGAGAAAGTCAAACCTCTATATCTAACATTACTCAATGTCTCAGAGAGATTTGCAAAATGAGTACCATCCAATAAGGCATTTTTGAATGCCTTTGGCAATTGTAAGTGTGTTAAATATTATATAGTGTTTTCTTTCTTGTTTTTTTTGGGGGGGGGGGGGGGCTGGGGGAGACGGGAGGGGAATTGATGACCTTTGTTGCTGCCTTTTTAGATTTTCTTTCTTTTCATCTTTCTTTCTTTTGTTACCATGGATACAGTAATACAAGAACCTTGTTCATTAGAATTTTAGATTTAACGAGTCAAGCTGAGAGAATAATGTTTACATTTTGTAGAGCATTTTTCATCAGATTTATGAATTTTGTTCCTCACAAAACAGTGTAAAAAAATAGTATAATTTAAGTACACACACAAAAAGCTACTGTACTTATAGGTGCATTTGTGTAACATTTTGCATACCATTTTGAGATGGAGTATTACTGTAGATTAATTAATATTCCCTTTTAAGCAGTCCCTTCGACTAATGATCTAGAAACAATCCGGAAATGTTCAATTTTTTTCTAAATTCCTTCTCACATGTGATACATACTTACATCACATGTATCTAGGCATTGAAATGTTGACAATCGAATGGAGAATTAATTTATTACTTTCCTCATTAACATTTTCTCTGGTGAAAATCTCTTCCGGGGGGAACGGTGTCATATTTTGAGTGATACTCCTAGGTTTCAACAAATTGCCGCCCAGACGCAAGAAGAAGGCTTAAATTATAAACTATAAAGTATTTTTTCTCTCAGACATTTCACTTTATCCTTTTCCTTTATATTATTGCATTCTCCTCTTCTCAACCAGCTCTCATACATGAATTATCTCAGACTATGGAAATCCTACATGTATCCTGTTTTCACTAGTTGCAATTCTGGCTTCAAACTACCCTTTTTACTAGCCTCACTATATCTTGTACTAAAACCCAGTATATTTATCAAGTTACTCCACGGTCGACTACATTTTTGATTGATTATCATTATATGGTGAGGTGTCACACAGTGTGTTTCCGATAATGCAAGGCAAGGTGGTGACAAAGAGAGTTAAATGAAAGCTTCCAATAACAGCGCGGAATGGGTACATTCCATCCAGACACCTCCCACACAAAAACAAATATGCAGTGGTAATCACACAATGGTTTATTTGTTAGTAAACAGTGGTTTCTTTTTCCCCTCAAACAAAACACAAAATCCTTAAAAACACAGATAACTTGCCAAAGAAATAAAAGCTGTACAGATTCATGTAGACCCGTAGTGTCTCAGTCAAAATGTTATTAAATTATTCGGTAATTAATATGAGGGCTTTGTGGGCCGTAACACCAGTGCATGGTTGTACTGTAGGTCAATATACATTGACAATTAACCACACCCAAACCTCTGGTTAGTTCCTTCTTTGATCTACACCCCTCCCTGTCTCCCCCTCTCCCTGCCCCCTCCCCCCACCGACACCTCCATGTCCATCCTGATCTTTCCCACTTAAAATTGCACTAACCATGTAAAACTATGTAAAAACTATTTAAGACTATTTCAGATATATATGTAAGATTCTGATTTGGCTATAGAAACCTGACACCCAAAGTGTCCATTTTTTCAGTGCTACGTACAGTACCTTACCTTTTCATACGTTATGCCTCCTTCCATGTGGACTTTAAGTAATTGGTAAGGACATCCTCGTACTGATAATCTATAACAGGAGAAGAGAAATGATGTTGTTTGTTAGCTAAAGAAGATGTTCCTTATTCTACTCGCAACTATAGGCAGGTAGCCTGACGAAGCAGACTGACCTGGTTTGACCCGGTCAGTCTTAAAAGTTTACAACTTGACACTCTGGATATCACAGAGTGGGAGTGATAAGACTGTGGGAAGACAGGTAAGCAAATGAATCTATGAAGATGTTCCTAATTCTACTCTCAATTAACTGTAACCAGGCAGAATGAGGAGGCAGACCGACCTGGTCTGACCCGGTCAGTCTTAAAAGTTTACAAGTTGACACTCTGGATATCACAGAGTGGGAGTGATAAGACTATGTGAGAAAGCAGGTAAGCAAATAAATCTATTGAGCTTTTTTCTCTTGGACAATCCTTAATAGTAGATCTCATTACAAACACAAAGCAAGATAAAATGTGTTCTGAATCACAAAGTCTCCCTGTTCATAATAAAACTTTTCCTCAGTCTCACAGGTTTTTTTTACAGCTGCTACCTCAACTTACATCATATAACAAACTACAAATCTTCAAACCAAACAGTTGAACTACGTATCTTTCAGACCAGTCAGATGTTCACAAACGTGACCAGGATTTACTGTAGCAATCAATGTACAGCATACAGCACACTACTGTATCTAGTTTCACTTGTAGGTGGTGCATGATGAAACATATTAGGCCCCGTTGATCCACTAAGATTTAACAGAATGTAAATCCAAAAGCTCACTTAAACATGAAGAAAAAGGTTTATTTTTAGTCACCTGATTGAGATAGTAATCGTGCTGCATTTTGTTTCAAATCACTAAAGCTACAGTACTAACAAAGTAGTTATTGACATTTAACAATACCCTTTGGTAGTGAAAAGGAACTGTAACCATACCCTACAAGAGCTTTGAGTGCTTTGAATGGTTTAAAATTTTGTTTGTGGACCGCAGTCAGAAATATTACCAGAAATAGCCTGGCTACTTGCAGGACGTACTGCAAAACAATTTCTAGTCTCGAGAGCGAATAAACTGTTCACCGCATACAGTTAAAGACGGGGGCATGCCATTAAACAAATCCTGGCATTTCTTCGTGACAGTTTCTAACTTCTTTCGAGATTTATAGTCACGTTGCAGTAAAACGTTTTTTTCCCTTTACTCTGCCCACTGACACATGACGCACGTGTATGTCATGTGCATACATGTACATAAGGCAGTATATACACTTTAAATGCACAGTCTGTCATCCCTTTTGAAATATTTGACAAGATCTTTAATTGGATTTCTTCATCAGCACTTTGACATCTGGGCACATCACATTGTCAATTCTCTCGCTGATAACATCGAAAGAGTCATTAGAGAAATGCATTGTGGGAGGATATTTATACAACCATAAAAGTCGAACTTCACGTAGCCAGCCTAACCAATTCAAGTACGGTACTGTAGGTTGCACACAAATGTTGCTCTCACTAAAAGCAACATTTCGACTGTTTAATTTTTGAAAGATTTTTAGTCATTCTGTTTTAAGAGGCATGATGGTCTCTTTAATCTCACATCATGTTGCAAGACTTGTGAAAGAGGAAAAATTTTGCTTTTTTTAAACAATAGTAACTAGCTTTCCACAAATCCTTGCTGAAAAAACCTGCTCAGATGTCATTTTTTTTTGTTCCATTAATTATCACAAATCATTTACAGAGTTGGGATATATACTGACATATAAGCTTTCCTGTCTCCTCAAAACCTCAGCACTCTCACTATCCCTTGCACAGAGTAAACTTTTAGATACTTTTCGGGCTGTTCAGTACAGTTGATACAAGAGTAGAACAATACATGGTGAACACCGAACAAGTTCTGAATGTTTACTGAAAAGAGAGAACACACTTCTAGTCACTTTTGGAGTAGCATAATTAGGAGGGTGTGTCATGGACCCCGATAGTCACCCGGCAGCTGAAAGCCTACCTGTAGTGTTGAAAAGATTACCGCTTCATCCTAGCCACAAAGAGAGTACTGGTATTGTGAGGAGACAGGTTAGTGAATCTAGTATTTAACCAGTTGTTATGAAAGAAGCAATATTTAGGTACACACAGACCTGTATTAATGAACAAAAAGTCACAACAAAGCAACACCCAACCCACTCAGCAGCTGCACAGAAAGATAACCCTGACTATTAGTAAGCTCTGCACTGCCAAATACTGGAAATTTATTAATTTGGTGGCATTATTTGATTATGAATGTTATTCACAGCGAGTGGTACCAAATATAATACAAATATACAATTCTCTTTGAATGTGGAGACAGTGTCCTGCAATGGGCCATTTCTAATACATAACGAATGTCTGCTTGTTCTTTGCATTATTCTTCCAAACTAAAAAGTGCTGATATCAAAAGTATGTGAAACAACAAATAGATCCCAGCATGCTTCTTTTTTTCCTCTTTTTCTTTCCTTTTGTTTAAATTGTAAAGATCAAATTCCACCTAGAAGCTGTTTACTCAAAAGACTAAACACCCTTAAGTCATAGGCGATATTACTCATCACATGTTATGACATGTGCCATCTGCAGCCAGTACCCAAAAATTTCATTTTTATGTAACATAAAAAGTTCAAACTGTCAAATTACCATGGAAATCTACTGTATACCACTTACGTGGCAATCCAAACTTTCCACCTTTAGACTACAGTCTCACACTGCATGGTACATTCTAATGAAGACATGATGTAGCTAAGCTCCTGACAGCCAATGTAAGACTATATCTGGTCAGATGTACTATTAAAAGCCTCTAACAACAGGTGGTAAAATACTCACCACCATGGGAATTCAACAGAATGCTGCCAACTCAAGTGAGATAAAGAGCTGCCTGCCTAGATGGATTATCATGTCTGCTATATATCTATATCATTATTAATAAATGATATATATATATGTGCTTAACACATAAGTTCATTATCTAGGTGAGTTTCATAATCAGGTGTGCTACTCTTATCATAATATCACTGGAGAGGTAGAAAACTATAATGTACAGTACAGTATATACAGTACAGTCAATAAACACTGTAGAGTACAGGTTTTCAATCAGCAGACCTCAAGATTTCAGACCACCCCCCACCCCCCCCCGGCACCGGACCCAAGTCATGGGTTTCGTTACGGCCAACGAAAAAGATCAGTCTACTTTTTCTGTACTCAATTTTAGGGCACTGCATCCAGCCAATCTGCACACACTCTCTGTACTAACAATTTAGGGTTTAATTGAGGACTCCTTAAGTACTGTACATAAAGAACACTAAACACTTCTAAGGCAAATTGAATTATCAATTCTTTCTAAAAACAGAAAATTAAAGTGCCTAACTTGATGGAGGTTCAGTTCCTTCATAACCTGTGGTGACTCGTAAGAAGTGAAACTATTGCAACAAGCTACTTACATTCATTCATTCTGCACACATGTAATTGACACAGTATTAACCAAGAGTCATTCAAATGTCGAAAGCTGCAGATATGTAGAGCTGCTTCATTTGTTACTAGATTAAGTAACATCCAAAATTTTAACGTTTCAATCCCCTTCAAAATTTGAAATAATTTAACTTTCAAAACCAAATGTGGCTTAATTACATTTCATAAAACATGCGTAACTTGAGGATAACCAAACGGACCTGAAACAGAAATTTTGGGAGATCAAAGAAAGTGAACCCCTCCATCCGTCTGGCAAAAACTTTTTGAAACTTTCAGACATGTACCTGAGCTTTCTTTCTAAACTCTGGGACTGTCTGTGTCCATGCAAGGTCAACATATCACATGGCTACATATTAAAACTCAAACATCTCGTTAAAGACTTAAAGCGAGGCAAATCTTTTTCAACAGAGTTCTGTTGCAATCGGCAATCATTGGTAAACGCTGACGTAGAGACAGTGACATAAACCGATGAAGAATGACGTAACATCAAATCAAACTGCTCGTGTTTGTGTAAAGAGTTGTTGTTTATCGCAGAAACTGAAAGATCGTCATCGGCAGAATTGAACAATGTTAATAATACGCCATGCCAGGTAATCCGTGAAACAAATCACTCCTGACGCAGGCAGAACAAAACTTATCAAGGTCTGGTGACGACTCCCACAAAATCTGACTTGCAGAAAGTCATTGTTTATGCAAAAAGCCGTGTCGGGGACCGGTGGAAAAGGGAAAGATTAGAGGGAGGATTTTAAAGACAATGAATATATGCATTAAGATCTGCATTTAACCCGAAAATGAAAGTCTTTTATTATCGTAACGGATATCTCCCGTCATCATGGTTTAGAAACTTGGCAAAATGAGAAGAGGCTAAAAATAACTTGATCAAAGGAAATGAAACTATCCAAATATAAAGGGTAGAATCTTGATGCAGATATTTATGACGCAAGAAGTTATGTACTGTAACAGGCATGGGCAGCGATCATGGGGGGGACGGGGGGGGACAAATCGCCGCCCCTGGTAACAGGTAGTTTTACCGCAGGTCTGTGTCTGCCTGCGGTCACGAAAGAGCGGTATTTCAAGCACCTTCAATTCTCACTTTAATCTATTTTCAACGTATTTTTCTCTTCCAGTATACATTTAAAAACTTTTATAAAAAGGAGCAAAACTGTTGCTTCTTTATCATTTTCCACCATCCCTTATATTTATAACATAACATGGAATAATTTAGTGCTCTCTTCATGACTGAGTTAGGACTTTCCAGGTTTTTTCTCATAAAATACTGAAGACTAAAGGTATCCTTCAATGTTAAATTGGAAATACTACACAATTTGCTTTTGTGTACAGTAGATATTTGGCTGTATTACAGCTACTGTATATATCACATATATACTGCAGCAGTTGGTTTCTGCAGTACGAGATATATGTTATTCCCTACATGATGGTTTAATGTGTAATGAATATACCAAATAATTATGTAACTTGCAATAGCAAATCATTCTGAGGTTTCTAACAATGTGCTGCCCCTCCCATGAAACATACTCCTCTACTGTAACTAAAACTACAATAAAATATATTTAAGAGAAAAGAGTTTGGAAATATTTTTAATACAAAACTCAATCTTGGCCAGCTTTGGGGATGGTATTAATGCTAAAATAGACGACTTCTACTACTACTGTGCAATGCGTAAATAAATCATCCACCGCAGGCAAGAAGACATGTCTCTTTGTGCGGTTCACCATGCTCATTAACCTGTCTGTATTCTGTGCTTGTTTTTGTCCCTTCTGTTACTGTTACTTGTCATTTAGCCTCTGAAGAAGATCCTGCTAGGATCGAAACGTCAGGCCAACTTACTTTTACACATTCTCCTACACAGGCTCTCTAGTGGATAAGCAGTTTGCTAACAGTTTTATTTTATTTTGGAAAGAAGACACGACGACCATGTCATCACAAACAAGATCAGAAAGGACAATATCGTACTCGTGATAAACTGGAGCAACGATCGTGTCTTTCCACACCAGTTTGAACAAATCATCGACATCTCTAGTACTACAGTTAGCAACGACATGCTTACATCTCGTACAAAAAGTTAAGTTTGCTTCCAGAACTTTCCAAAATGAACAAATTAATTCAGTGAGCTGGTATCACTTTAAAGGCTTTGAATCAGACCGCTGCCGCCGCTACTCAATCACTTACTTTGAGTAAACTCGTTCTCCTTTGATGAAAGGCTCAATCTCTCGAGTTAACGGTAGCGTGCTATTGTCCATGCTGAACCGGTAAAAGGAATAGTCGTCGTGAAAGTCGCTCTCCTCGTCGTTTACTGCTCCGAGAGAGAGAAAGAGAGAAAAAGAAAAAGAGCAAATAAGGGGGAATTGATCTATTAAAATCTTTGCTGCCAAGGAGATACACAAATATAATTTCCATCGGACAAACAGGAAATGATGTCATCAGCTTGAAATAGATGATAATACTTTGAAAAGAAACTTGAGATCCGTAGAGCCTCGAGTAAATGCATTATGCCAGCAAATACTGTTGACCTGATTTTCATTCTATTTCTTTTTTTCTCTTTTTTCTTTGTAAACATCATTTGGAGGGATCGATCCTGAAATCACAGCAAGCAAAGAAAGAAATTTTACTTTTAATAGGTATTTTGTATGAAAACTTGGAGGCAGTTTGAGATGTAATTAAGATCGACATTGAGTAATCATAGTTGAAGCTTCATTGTGCATCAAACTTTGTTAAATTCAGCTCAAAATGCTGTCTTAAGGTGTTACAGTGACTGTTACCTTGTAGTATACTAACATGCTACATAGTAAAAGCTACATAGTTCTGTCAATTTAACTGTAAAGTAGTAAGGAATAACCTTCTGTGTATAATATTCAGGAGGGCTTAATATACCAACAGTAATATACATAGTGCTACATTTCAAGGGTATTATTTTACCTCCAATCTAGTTGACCATTAGTATTGTGTTTTAATGGGCTATCAAACCAGTAGGATGTATACACATGTATCTATGTACACTGACTATAGAGAAGCACTCACTCTACTGTACAATTTATGCCACCAAGCACTCCTCTCACTCAAAATGGGAAATTATACTGGTAGTCAATAAACCTCTGGATCACCGTTT
>KN886905.1:27046-37986 GCA_000934455.1 Apostichopus parvimensis
TGACTGTTGGGGGGCTAGGTACGTAGGGCACTTAGTACAAGCAGTAGATGATTGTTAGTGGGTAAATGGGGTAAACATTTCACCGTTATAAGAAAGCTGCAACATAAGTTGTCGATGTTATTTGGAAAAATGAAATGGAAATATAATTTTCTCCTTTTTGTGTTGGAGTGTGTGCACAGTTTCATTTCCAGGTCAACATCATACTAAAACAAGAGATTAAAGTTACATAATAAAAACAAAAGAAACAAAATTTGACAACATATCTCCAAGTGTGATATGAAAGACCACACAGAACAGTACTATCATTTGGTCCCAGTGATGATGTGGTTTCCATGTTAATTTTTTAACACCTGTATATAGAGATAGTACGTTGCTACAATGGGAGATCACTGGGCCTGTACAAGTTTCACCTACAGTAGTCCCTCCCTACCAAGCCCCTTCCTGCTGATCTGAAGGTTTTAAAGTGGAGCTTTTGGAGCCAGACAGTGTCATATTTTTCCTACACTCTACATGTTAGAAACTCCCCCTCCAATATACTCAAACGACCCCCCCCCCCAGAATAGTTGGTTAAAGATTTCCCATCCCCCCCCTAAATTTTACAGCTGGCACTAACCCTGGTTTAAACTGAAGACTATCATAGAGCATCGTTTAAACTGACATTCGCAAATCCAGTAGTGCTAATTTCTTTCTCTTCTGTTTCTATTAACCCTTTGTTTTGCTTTTGTTTTGTTTTCATTAAAACAAATACTTTTATTTTTCAATTGCTTTTTGCTAAGACATCAAATTTTTAAGAAACTTGTAACATTACACTAATATTTATTACTAACATAATGAAATATGAACACAGATTAGACAAAGAACCAGCTCTCACCCGCTTCCTCCCTCCCCAACCCCACCCTCCCCCTTTGACATGACCTTCGAGCTTCCATCTTTTGCAAACAGAGTGTTCATCATATACAGTATTGAGGCGATGAAGATACATGAGTTGTTTTTAATTGCCAGTATGCTTAATGCATAATTAATATACTGTAACCATAATAACTAGACAGCTGTTTTTTCACTCTACTTGCTCTCACAGGAAACTATCAAATTAAACCAATCTAAATGTTAATCATTCAATCATATCAGACAAGGTGTTATCAGGTTGAAAAAAATTATAATTTTTTTTCCCCGTAAAAATGGAGACAGTCACGCACGCAGAAAGAACTTTGCGAAGAAAAATACATCGACAGCAAACTCCCTCTTGACTTTAATACTTTGACATATAAAGGGCTTTTACACATAAGCCACATGAGAGCTACATTGGTGTGAAATCATGAACACAGTTTCTAATTTGAACATTTCCCTCACAGCCACATGACATTCAAATTATTTCCACAGAGTATTACTATCACAGCCATATGACATTCAAAGTTTGCCATGAAAGATGTTTATCTTGGCTTTGTGTCATGTATGAATTTTTAAGACAAATTATCAAAGTTGATACTCTCCATATTCATGAATTTTGTATTTGTCATTTTTTTTTTGTAACAGGTAGTTCTTGGTTTTTTCTTTTCTTTTTTTTATGAATTTCCCAAAGCTTACCAAGTTTGGATATTTACAAGCGACCAGCTTACCTATCTCCTCACAACTAACGACCAGTTTGCTGTGGGTGTATAGTATTAAAAAGGTTACCAGTTCACTCTAGGCCTAGTTGAGGGACAATACAGAGGTTATGAAAAGAGAAGGCAAGCGAGGAAACCATATAAACATCCACTAATGTGTTATTAATTAACTGAAGACTACAAACTAAAAATAACCTATACCCTAGAGTGCATGTACTATAACTGTACATGTACAAGGATGCTACATTACAAACATTACCAGTTCAAATAATTATGTTACCATTGAAAGTATACACACAGGTTTTTTGTGAAATACTAGTGGTTGTCAAGGGAGAAACCATTTTTCAGCTTACAATTTTAAAGAAAGCTAACCTGGCACAATCAATGGCTCTACATATGGGAAATTGTACAACACTTTGCCTCTGTGTACTTGGTTTCCCATTTGTAAATGCTCCACAGGTTGGAAGTTCACTCTAGACATGGTAGAACAAGAGTGCTGATACTGTGATGGGACAGGTAAGCAAGAAAGCGAATGAAATAATCAACTTCTGGCAAATTCACATCGAAATTCAACAAAATTATGACATCTTTTTTAATTTTTCACCGATGAACATTTTAGAGAAAAAATTTCAAATGCTACAATATTTGAACCCAGACACTTCCATACTTTGTACTCATATATTTGCAAAAACGTATCGTAATGAAAATAAAATGTGAAAGTCTACGTATGTGCAGCAACAAAATCCGTCTCCTCAACTCATGAACCTCAATATATGTCACAGTTTATAACAATGCCATAAAACTTGTCAAGTTTTCTTTAGAAGCTTGGCTCCCTTGTCGTGAATACAAATTGAGGTAGACATATGGCATAGTAAACCATTCCAATTCCTATTAAATTATCTTACTTCACTTTGAAGCAAAATATATTCTTTGTTTATAAAAAACTCCATCAAGTGCAGGCTCATTTTTTTGTTTAGATTATTTTCAGGGGGAGATAAACTACAACATTTCTTTGGACACACAAATTTAAAGCAGAAACCGTATAGATGCATCAGCAGATGAAAGCGCAGTACTTTATATGGACGTCAGACAAGAACACTGACAGTTTAAAATGTAACAGATTCCACTCGTTCTTCAGATAAGATTTGAGAAAATGATAAACAGAAATTATTAGGTTGTAAGCCTTTCTGCATGGCAGCTGTTTGGTAGGAATAGGAAGTGAATGGTGAGTGTGACCAGGAAGAAGCAATGCGATCCATAATATCAGATAAAATGGGCTAGCTGCAGGGATTGAAATATAACCGATAATGACACAGAGCTGTGTCAATTTGAATAATAAGTAAGAGCACTTTCAGATTACCAAAGTATTCGTAAAAGTATTCATAGTGATCACGAATACTTTAGCAAAACAAAAATTGTAATAAGTCAGTGGTTCATGTTGGCAAATTGACTCATTAACCTTTTAGTGATAATGGCACTGTGGATGGTAGAGTGAGAAGGGAGGGCATTGACCGGAGGGGCGAGTCATAAAGGGCGCACAGTGTTAATCTGTTACCAGTTCATTCTAGGCACGGTAGAACGAGGGTGCTAACATTGTGGGGAGACAGGTAAGCAAGGAGTGAAGTTAATTGTTCATAATAATAACAATAATCATAACAACAATCAGGTAGATATTTTTACGACGCTTAAGTCACCATGAAACGTGGGAGAAGCCCACAAGAGCTTATGGATGAAAAGTTTCACATCAGATAGCTTCCAATTCAACATTACAACTCAAACTAATAATCTTTTCGATTTAGAAGGTCATTTCAGATGGGAAACACCGTAGACCATTTTAACCATTAAATCAAGTACGCCCTGTACCATCGTCGCACCACTTCCATGTTAACCCAAACAGAATGCAAAAAAAGCGATTTAGAATCAATAGAACAACTTTGGCAGAGAATCATGTTGTAGAATTGATCCATCTAATATTTTAATTTTTTTTAACATACAGGTTTTGGTCTAGCATGTCATATGTATACTTTGCTTCATCAACCAATGTGGCATAACAGAAAATGCCTTAATAAAACATATTACATATAAACCAATGTAAGGACTGTGGAAAACATACACAGAAATCCCTGTACGGTTGGTTTCATGTTTTAGATAAAACTAGAGGCATTCGGCGAATGATTCTTGCACATTCATAAATTACCATTTGTTTAATTTTTCTATTAATATACAGTGGAGACTGAATAGCTCACACATTAACGAGAGCTCAAGGATGGATTTGCACTCGCCTTCAGCAAAATTTGCGAATTTGAATGGAAGATAACCTTCATCTAGCTACCTGTAGTTAAAGCAGTTTTATCTCAAATTCCTGTAGTTATTATTGTAGTGCTACAAATATTGGCTTTACTGGCCAAGTGAACGATACCTACATGACTGGATGTGGAAACTTAAAGTTTCACATAGTCTCTGTACATAAATTGCTTGCTACGTAGCCAACTTATTCTGAGCCTGTCATGGCGCTAACAAGCGCCCTCACTTTGTAGGTACCTAGTTCATGACTATACTCATCATGAACTACCAAAGCGTTCTTCTTAATACTGCAAGCGCACAACGCCCACTACAATACTGCATATTTGCAGGCAATTCCAGTTCTAGTTCTTAAATTTGTTGTTTTGCTACATTTTTTCAAACAACTACAAAATTGGAGCTGGCTGCCTGAGGGAGACCAGAAATAATCCTTAACAATTTGCTTCATAGTGTATCCTTTGACTTATTGACCTGAGATCAGGTAATTCTCACTCACTCAAAGGATGCAATACTAAATATATAGTCAGGGAATTCTGTGAAACTATAAACAGGCCTCACTCAAGTCTAAGTTTCCTGCCTTTTAAAGCTACAATTTTACAAAGGTTTTTTTCTTTCACTTTGCATCAACAGCATATATATCAAAATCAGTTGCTATTATTATTATTATGTACCCAGTCTTCCTGTACTGTTCGTCCTCAAACTGTAAAAGTACCGTAGGTCTAAAGGCTAATTGGGTTTATATTTCTTCTGAAGTGTAGTGACAGACTTTTCTGAAGTACTGAAGTACTGTAACTATGTACTGTAGTATATATATATATATCTCACATAACTAACAAAACTATCCATTTAAGTGTATTTCCTGCCAAGAGAAACTGTCGTTGCAAATGAAAGTGATTGTTTAATTTTAAACTACAGCTTTTAAAACAGACACGTTGAACTACTCTCTGTCTTCTACTGACCAAAACAGAAACCCACACACTGCAAGAAATGATGATTTCTAGTCAACCACCTTACAGTGTGAAGACAACAAAAACATGCATTTACAACTATCCAATGGAGACTTAAAAGAAAATGTGTCAGTCTGTTGCTTTCAAGCTACTTCTACAGAGGACATACAGTCGACATTGTATAAAATCGAAGCACAATCAACCTATTTATGGCCCACATTAAATAAACTCATCTTGGAAAGAATGCAACCAGAGTTATAAAAAAAATAATAATCAACTTCCAGGTCAAGCATCTAGAAATTTTGGAAAACATCTTTTACGAAATGGATGGTAAGTGACATCAAGTAATAGAATTCATTCAAATAATGGATGGATATTTACTCAGTGGTACAGTAATCAAATGCATAGTTGCAAGGTTTTGTGGAGAAATTACACTAAATTTATATCAGTATAGGAACAAGTTCTATTACTACCATATTACTAGTCCATCAATTCATACACAATACAGTTAGTGTCAATACTAGATACCTCACGAATATGAGTCACCAATCTTTTCTGTTGAGGTCGAAAGCTCCTTTGGAACAAATTGTTTTTAAATTAGGCCATCCATACTAAGCCAGTCTATCTGGTGCCTCACATTTTTCTGACTGTCACATGATAATTATGTAACAAGAAGCACTGACAATTGACCATGCAGACAAGATATGACAGAATAGTCTTTTAAGGAAGATTTTCGTATTTGAATTATATTTTCCCTTAAACGGTAGATTAAAGTATGCAATAACGACACGAAAGAGATGAATATAAGTACACTGTCCAAGCAATCACACAACATATGTTTCATACGTTGTGCTGAAAATCCTTAAAATGCACATTTTTCTCTTTAATTTCATCCCTTTTGTTAAGTTTTTTGTTGTTGCAATTTTAAGCTTAGTAGTTAGAACTAAACATACATGTACAGTGTTAGAAATAATGCCTTTTGTTAATGAAGCTTTTAAACAAAAAGATTGAGTCATTCTAACAATTGTGAATGGCATTTATCATTTGAACCTTCTTCAATTAATTTGTTTTTTATTATGTATGACTGCTAGAAAGGCTACATATGATGAGAGCCAACAGACGGCAAGCACCAACTTCATATGCAAATAATGAGGCAGCTTATTTATCCTTGTACTGACACATAATTATACCAATCCATGTATTTACATTGGAAGTTTTATTCATTTGCATTTGTCGTGTTCTGCTACTACTGTAGATAACACCTGTCTAAAGTGGTGTAGTGGACATGCCATTTTGTTATTGTATAACATTTATCTATAGAATCAACTTTAAATTGATAACTGGATGGTAGAATGAGAAGAGAGGGCATTGACCAGAGGAGCCTGTCATAGAGGGCGCACAATGTTGAAAGGTTACAGAGAGGTAAAAGGTACCAGAGGACCACATTAAATTGACCATACTCAAACAGAACCACAAATTACATTGATTAAAATATGGCAATTTAAAGCTTTATCCTTTGTTGCTAGAACAATATAGCGGTAGATTGACCGGAAAGTGACCAGTTCATTCTAGGCACGGTAGAACGAGGGTGCTAAGGTTGTTGGGAGAAAGGTTAGCAATGAGCGAATTAAATACAAGGTAAGTGGGAACCAGGCCAAAGGGCGAGTTGTTCTGAATGTTACTAGTCATTAAATTTCCCTTAAAGACAACCTACATTATCTTGCAATCTAAGGGGATATCACGGAGGGTCCCAGGATCATTCACACTGTTAATATTCTCACGACAATCCAAAGATTATATGTCAGATACTTCCCAGTGTAGGCATGTACACGTAGGTATAGGAGACCTGACAAATCCCACTCAGCATACAGTACACTTACTGTAGTTTATATCATGTACAAACATATGATGGGTTCTAACTGTCAATAAAACCACACATCGGGCGGTGGTATCGCATTATAATATTACTCTACCAGCATTGAAGCAGCATTAAATTAAACCTGATACACTGAGGATAAGTATACACTAAGTATACAACTGTTATATAAGTGTCATTACATCGGGTATAGCATGGAGGTAAAAATCTGTTTTTACCTCCATGGGTAAAGTAATTACCTAATAGGTGAAACTGTACTTTGGGTTTAAAATTCCAAATCTCAAAAATCTCAAAACTCAAACCTCAAAACAAAAGGATGGGACACACCTACTTACTTACCTGTGACTTAACAGAGATCATATCCATTGAATAACCAAAATGGCCTAAACTGCAAAACAATTCAATGGAATTTCTTTAGAGACCACTTAACACTGTAAGATGAAACCTAACCATAGTCTGTCCCATATCACCCTCAATTCTACTATACTAACTACAGTACCATTAAAAGTTCCCAATAAAAGCATAGCTTGTTTTGTTAATCAGATTTGTACTTAAAATCATGAAATTGTTTAGTTTTTAAAACTCACCAAAATAATATTCAAGATAATCATCACACAAAATAAAAAAGCTTAGTCATTTTCTTTTAATCCACGTCCCATAAAAACTTGTATCAAACACTGTAGACGTTTAGCCAATGCCCTATCCTACTGTGTGCATTTGATCAACTGAGACACATTTCGCTATGGTGTGCCTGATACTGAATTGATAATGAACAAGGCTATTATGAGGAATCATTGTTAATTTTCTGGCCTGTGTACGCTAATTTAAATGCTACACCCCTTGTGTGATCATTGAACCTTGATAAAAAAAAAGGGTTAAAGCTATGAAGCATATCCAAGGTTACATGTCAAGTCTACAGAACCTCTCAGCAGCACCTACAGTAAATAAATTCCTGGGAAGTTATTTCATTTTTTATTTTTTATTGTCAACCATCAAAATTGGAGAGTAGAGTGTTTTAGTCCAAATATTTGTTTCCATTTTTCAGAAAATAATAAGAGAAATGTTCTCACGTTCTTTGTTCCAGTTCATGTGAGCAGATCATTCTAAAGGGAGCAGAAAATATCATCATGACCTTTGTCAGTATTAAGTGCATTAATCCATTCTTGGTTTTGCTTTTCCTTTCAAGAGCAGAACACACAGATAATAATTGTCAGTGTATTTCTGTGGTCTTTATAGAAACTAAATACTTAAATACATGTTAATTGTTAATAGTGTTTAAAATGCCTATGGCAAGCAACTCCACAGAACAGATATTGTGTCTGATGTGTGAAAAAGTCATAGAACCATCTAGGAGATTTGTGAAGTTCAATATGATGGGGTGGGGGTGTGGTGCGGTGGGATGGGGGAGGAAGGGACGTAGGGATGAGCCAGTTACCAGAAGAGGATGATAACTGTATGAGTTTAATCAGTGCTCTACACATGTTACTGCAAGAGTCAGCTATTGTGAGGAGCCAGGGAAGTGAGGAATGAAGAAAATGTAAAAGGTTTTATATTTTCCCTTCACCATCTTTAGCTTTATCATCAGGAAAGGTCAATATTAGACCTGTGATGTTGTAAACTCCAGTGTGTTAGTACCAACAGTCTCCAAACCCACCCAAACCAGAATAACAAGGAATATCATTACAAACACAAAGCACTATAAGCTCAATGAACTGAATTTTAGACTTGCTCAAGTTTTCAGTCAGATTGTGTATTAAAGTATTAATATTAAACATGTACCACCATGCGACATACTGCTGCTTTAAATGTATGCATACTGTACAATGTCAATTATCAGAGGCCTTTACCTAATTGGCAACAACTGCAGCCTCAATTATTGTTCCAAAACAATTAAGTACCAATAATAGTCATATCAGTGGAAATGCCAATAATGGCGTATACGAACATACCTAACGAAAATACATGTGAAAATACATACGTGTACTGAGTGGTAGATTCGAATGTAAGGGACAATGGCCGGTGTACTTGAAGTGGGATATAGTGGGCCATAGTGCTAAAGTGTTACTGATTGCAGTTGAAGATGGGGATATAGTGGGCCGCAGTGCATAAGTATTACTGATTGCATAGGAAGATGGGGTCATAGTGGGTCACAGTGCATAAGTATTACTGATTGCAAAGGAAGAGGGGATATAGTGGGCTGCAGTGTTAAAGTGTTACTGATTGCATAGGAACATGGGGATATAGTGGGCCACAGTGCTTAAGTATTACTGATTGCATATGAAGATGGGGATATAGTGGGCTGCAGTGCTAAAGTATTACTGATTACATAGGAAGATGGGGATATAGTGGGCTGCAGTGCTTAAGTATTACTGATTGCATAGGAAGATGGGGATATAGTGGGCTGCAGTGCTTAAGTGTTACTGATTGCATAGGAAGATGGGGAAATGGTTATGGACTTATACTTAGAATATACTTCAGTTAACAAAGAAACAGGGCCTAACCTGAATTAACTGATCACAAACAAGCCCTTACTACCTACAATGAGAATACTACTGATAACAAAGATCGGATCATCAGCAGATCAAACAATTCACCAAATGACTCACTTGTCTATGTGTCTACTGTGCCAGCGTTTCTCTGTTCTAACAAGTGTATGTAATGTTATCTAAATTTCCGGTGGAACTATTTATACATAATTAGACACATGACTTAATTAAACACATGTATGGTAAATGTGAAGCTGAATCTGTGTCTAATGTTAAAGCATTTACTGAAGACTGATCTATGCTCAGTGTTATGTGTTTGGTTCTGTTTATACTCTTGTCCTTCTTCTCTCAGCACAACAAGGCTTTAGTGACTATATCAGAGTGGTACAATATTATTATCGTTATGGTTTAATCAGGATATTTGTTTATCAAGATACAGTAGAAATAGGTAACCTCAGTAGTCAAAGTAAAGCTTGAAAACAGGTAGAAATGTCAGAAGGGAAGTTGCCAAGACTGGACCAGATCATTAACCAATTTGCCAAGGCTCTTACAGCAACCTTATTTTGCAGTTGATTCAACATTTCGATCTGCAAGTTTGGTGGGATGGGAGTGGTGGAGGGGTACGAGAAGGAGAGAGGGTTGGGGAGTGGAAGTGGGAGGGAAAGCAGGGTTAGGGCAGAGGGGAAAGGGTGGGAGAGGAGTAAGGGGAAAGGGTGGGAGAGGGGTTGGGGAGTGAAGGGAAGGGAAGGGGAAGGAGAGATGGCTTGTTGGAATATTCCATTTCCAACGGAATCTCAACCCTTTTACAATTGAAACTGATATTATCCAAGCCCTGTAATAGACACAGTGGAGTATGAGATCATTGAGATATGCATTTTAATGTAAAGTATACAGTAACTCAATAAAAATTCAAACATCTCTTACAATTATGAATTAATCAATCTCAATAATAATTACTGCTAAATTCCTTTAATTACTGTACATTCCTATGTAAAACCCACATATGATAACCTATATTGGGTTTTAACAAGATTAAATGCCATAAAGTTAAGCATAACATTTCAACAATGATTTCATAATTTCTGGTCTCACTGGTATGTTGCAGGCGGCAAATAATGGTTATAAGTTTATTGAATTTACTAAAGTGGATCAGGTTAAACTGTCATAATATAAGTAAGCAATAACAACAGTTGCGTCTCTGAAGAAATTTCAAAGTATTCCTAACCTGCAATATTACCCAGACAATAAAGAAAAACAATTTAACGTGGATGAGGCTAGCCATCAAACAACCTTTGACAAGCCATACCGTCTGCCAAGGGAAAATGAAGAGTGACTAACCGAGAAAAAAAACAGGAAATGTCTTATCGTCACCAGTCATGGCAAGGCCCATGATGCCACCTTAAATGTGCTGCAGGGGAAGTTATAGACTCTACTACGATGCAACATCAAGGAACAAGACATTGAGTAGCAGGGAGTACAGACCATCATGGGATCTGGAAGCTACCATTATTGCAGAGGGAGTGTCAATTTTCTTCAATTCAAGAGCACGAAAGACATCTACTGTCAAACTTCTCTGCATTTGTCCTTTTCTCAGAGCCTACAACGTTGTGTATCATATCAGTCAGAATATACATACTGGTATGATTATATAGAGCTATGAAACCACTCATTACCTCAGGAGCTACTTGAAAGAAACTTGGTTGAAAACACCAACCTGATTCCTAGA
>KN886906.1:770-35619 GCA_000934455.1 Apostichopus parvimensis
GGATAGCATACTAAAGCAAAAGCTAGCCAGGGGAGCCTGATAGTTTATTCAGAGCCACAGCTCTACTTCATCTACATGGCTATATATGGCACCGTCTAATCGAATGTGATGTACTGTCACACCTGTTTGACACTGTTTGTGTCGAAACTGTTTGCAGCCGACGTTTTGTAGTTATAAGACGTAGAGCCCAGACATGCAGCCGTAGCACTTCCATCATTGGTGGTGTCCGACCCCTCCCACAGGTTCCTGACATTGGTGGTGCTGCTCTTCACCACCTTCATCATAACTGTCCAGTCTACGAGGAGATGAAAAAAAATCATTCCAGAACATTTATGTCCAAGTGCGTTACAGAGGTAGCAAAGGAACTCACTCATTTAGACTTTCTTATATAACCATCTTCCTAACCCAAACCTTCCTTCACAGTTCTTCCACAACATATTCTGTTTCTAAGAACATTAGAATCATGCAAAACACATGTTATAAAAGTTTGAAAACTTTCAAGAGAAGTGAGTTTTGATGTTATAAGAATATTTTCATGCATGCATATCAAAAACTAGCCTCATTGTGACGATATCTACCAAACATACCAGTTGTGCAGTTGGAAAGGGCAAAGAAGTTTTGCTTAGAACTAATCACAGGACTAAAAATCCTGAGAACGGGACCTGTAATCCATAAGTCAAGTCACTATAGTTCGAATCCCATTCCAGCAAATAATACATTTCTTTGCTCCTTTCAAATATGTGTATGATTTCTGAATCAGTTTTCTATTCTACTACACTGTCTTAAACATATCTGGTGGAACAACAAAATTTTTACCGTCTAGAGGTTCTGCGGAGGCGCATTCGCTGATGTCCGACTGGTAGCAACGATCGATGTAGTCTACACCGCAATGAGTTCCCCCACTGATACAGCAGGCACAGTCCATGCGAGTGGTATCAAATGGACAATAACAACCTGTGGTGGTGGCTGTGTACTGTATGGGAGCTGAGGGAAAAGTATATAGGGCCAATATGGACTACCATTAGCAATACTGTATGGAAGAGTATAGGGCCATGGACTACCATTAGCAATGCTGTATGGGAGATGATGGATAAGTATTTGGCCATGGACTAGATACCATTAGCAATAAATTATTATTTGTAAACTAGTTAACCACAATTAAAGGGACAGTCCAGTGAGACAGAACGAGGTATCATTTGATGGTACCACTATTCAAACTGTCTTTAATTCAGTTAATGATCATCATGAATACTTATGACAACCAAAATTGCCCAAAATTGATGGATACAGAGCTTGCAAATAGGGAACCAAGAACTATCAATATAATGCCTAAATTTGTGTCATAAGATTTTAAGACTTTTGTGGACCTTTTTGGCATATCTATTTAGTTTAGTGTCAGTATTTACAGAAGTCTCTTTAAGGCACCAAACCAGTTTGACCAACTGTCAACAGATGCATTAATTTCTTCCAACTTTCCTGTTGATTGACAAAAATTGGTAATTTAACACAGAGTTTTATATACTACAATATTTGATATATTCTATTAGAGCTGGTCCCTTACCAATCATGTGAAGTATCATAATAAATTGCCTCCAAAGGATGAAATTATCAGGTAATGACAACAACTTACCTGATCCTTAAAATTAAAGGCATATGTAGGATATATTGGTACATCTCATGCAAGGCTGTATAGTTAGATCATAGAAATTGGATTGATTTTATTTACAAACAAAAATAGATTTTCTGTTCTTTAAGGTCATCAGTATTGACCTCAAATATGCTCAGAAGTCTGATAACGGTCACCAAGCAGTGTTTAAACTTCAGCAACCATTTTGAATTCCTTCAAGAAGCATTCTCACTTGCTGATACATTTCATTGTCTAAGCTGACATTTCTTAATATCTGAAACTTGGAAGGTCTAACTATGCAGGACGGTACTTGTGAAAACTTTAGCTTTCTAACAGCATGCAAAAGCTGAGGTCTATATTGATGCAGTTTAAGGTATGAATTTATAAATAACTCGAGAATGTTAGTCTTGACAAATCTAACTCAAGAGTAATTCAAGTACACTGAAATATGAAAATAACATGGAAATTATAAGGTTAATATAACTAAAATGGCTGTGGTCAACTCACCTTTACAGACACTAACACGAGTGTCACTGCAACGATAATCCTCCCATCCAGCGTCTGTACGAATGCCCGCACAGTTGTAACGATAGTCAGAGGATGGCTCACCGCTAGCCCAGGAGGTGTAACTCACAGAGGTACCATCCGCCCATACCCAGGATCCTTCACTGTCCTGGTCAGTGAATCCTGCCAGATTTCAGATTCAACAAATTTAAAGTAATTAACGTAGCTATAGGTACTGATAAAATCAGTTAAGCTGCCTAAACCTTCATTCCTGTCACCAGTGGCAGAGCTAGGGGTATTGGTCAAAGGGGGCAAGAATGGTCTGTAGGGGCTCTTTTGACACTATCTAAGCAGAGAGCCACCACAGGTTGGCGCGGAGCGTACAGAAATTTTTTGAGTAAAGATCCTTCCTAGATCGCCGGAAATGACCCTTTCCTGGCCTTGCTAATTTGCACATAAACGAAGAATAGATAGGTGTCATCACCAACAAAATGTGACAAATGTCAATAGGTAGATGAGAGCACAATAAAAAAGTAAATAATCGTGAATAAGTAAAAAGTGGTAAAAAGCTGAAAAGGGCGCCAGCAGTCCATTTGAGTCCCCCCTGACTGTATGGACGCTCCACCACTGCCTGTCACCAGGAAGTGTGATAAAGATTTCAGTTCTCATTCCACTGCGGTACTCATAACTTTCCCCAAGTTCTGAATAAGGTATGGCAGCTAGCATGCAATGTCACTAGGCTGACTCTGCACAAGGCAGTACAGTATTGGGTTGTCCCAACAAGAGCCCATCAGTCGTTAACACCACTCATTGTATCAGATACTGCAATTAGCAGATTACTGAATTGCAACCACAGCACCAACAATCCGTCATTTACTTTTAACTTGCTATCATTTGCTACGATAACATATTGATCATATGACAGTTTATACTCATTCTCCTTACTCACTTTTTGAGGTCTCAAGATGGCCATTTTGTGTGAAATGAAAGTCAAAAATATTTATATTCATAAATTCTTTTCCCTTGTGCATCGAGAAATAATTAATTAGGTCACTATTCTACCTATCAGCTTATTATATTATATAATATTGATTCAGTAACGTTTGTGCTGAACCACTTTCCCATCACATAGAAACAGCCAAATGGTAACTTTCCAATCTAATTGGAACACATTTCTTCATTGTATGAAATCATCAAAATTAAATAAATCTACCTAGTCAAGGTAGTGAAGTCCAAGTGAGAATATATAGTCATATGGAGACATTCAATCACTGAAAATATGAAGAATGTCAATCACTGCAAGACTTGATAAGTGACCAACTGTTTCAAAGGAGTTTGGTATACAATGGTAGCAGATTGTCAATGAATTCCACTTCATTTTGATTCATACATTCTAGAAGGGGCTGACATAGCCTAGCATATTGGTACTATATACGTAGCTATACAGACCAAACATTAGGTCTAGTTGTAGTAGTAGCTAGTGTAGTACTAGGATGGTGGTCAACATATTGGTGCAAAAACCTGCTTAAAATGAGCAGAACATTGTAAATTAAGTTGAATATTTACTGAAAATGATTATAGGAATAGCCACGGATGTATAAAGATTGTACTGTCATGAGCAATGGATACATACATAAGATAATACATGTGTCGGTGTAAAAACATGATCCTAACCACCCCTCCCCTCCCCCTTCATGCAATTGGAACATCTTTATATGAATGAGTTTGTATCGTACAATCTGTGATGTACATAATGCACAATGTTTAATATGCCAAACGGCCCAAAATGTTACCATATATATATATATGTCAACACAGAAAGCTGTTGTAAATATAATTTATTTAAAGCAGTGGTCCACAAACTTTGAGCCCCACTTACGACCCAGGATCTACCATGAGGTCTGAGAATCAAAGCTCAGAAAGCAAGCATGGATTATGAACTTGATGTAACTAATTAACTTAATCCATCCCTGTCAGCAAGCTCAGTAATCTGTAGATTAATTTCCTGAAATCTGCCAGTTATCCCTTAACTCATGGAAAGTTTTCTCGACCCATTTTTGGCTTGTGCGCCATATTTTTGTTAGACTATCTATGTAAAGAACATGCATGTCTGCAAGGGTATATTACTAAATCAAGTTTGTTACCGATATGTGCTGTTGTAGAAATCATGTTCCTGATAGTATCCCTGGCTCCAGAGCTGATAATACTAGCAAGGTTTCCACCTTGAGTCTCACAATAGGCTTGGGCATCTGCAATGTTGAGCGTGTTTGTGTTGTAGTAGAAGCATTCGCTTCCATACTGTACCCAGTTCTTTCGACACATGGAAGCTGCATCTGTCCAAAAGAAAAGAAAAAAGAAACTTGTACTTGTGAAATTGTAATGTAAGTGTGGTGGGAGTTTCTAAACTCTGGTCAGCTAACTGTATATGCCACCCTCAAGCACTGCCTGTGGTCCCATATGTGGCTCATTGGTACTTGGTAGGCTACAATCATATGCAGAAGAACAACGTTATTTTACATATGGAGCCAAAGTAACTCTATACTAGGCCTAGGGGTCTAGCCTAAATTATACCTATGTCTAGCCTACTTCACTTTTACGATTTTAGAATAAGAGTGTCAAACTTGAGTATAATACAGAAGGCAAATGAGATCCTTATCTTTAGATCTAGTAACCAGCCATGTAGACAGTATAAATGTCAACCGATCTTACTAAACTTTAGGCTAAATATAGGCCTATTCAAGTCTCCTACTCCTACCCTAGGCCTATGTTACCGCCTCCCTAACATTGATCTTTAATTTAAATAACATCATGAATGTACTATTTACATTGAATCTTTACAATGAAAGGAGCCTAGGCCTAAACAATGTAAGGCGAAACAAGGAATCTTTAGGGGTTAGGGGCCTATATATCTCCAATTAAATATGTCATTCAAAATCATAATTAGACGTCAGAGCTTGACACCTTGGTGTTAAAAACGTTACTCGGTATTCGATCTGCCCGGGATGTCATTCACTCCAGTACTGGCAGGTTAGCCTAGCCTAGGAGTAGGACTAGATCGATCACATATCTGTGGTTAAGATTGGTTGTAAAGTGCTTCTAGTTATATGCTCCCCTGGCAAATCACAGAAATATATACGTGCCCCAATACACCACAATACGTAATGCCATCTACTTTAGTACTAACGTCTACTTTAGTACTAACGGCCATGCGCAGAGGCCAATAAACCCTCACGACCAACCACAGCCGATGGTTCGGACAGCTAGAATATCAGTTTCTCCACAAACTAAACAGAATTGCCATCCTCGCTCCCGTCCCTATGAGCGGACTTAGACATTTTGATGAGAAAAATCCTAATTTCGAGAATATAATGGCACGTTTGAGATGAAATAGTCGATGAAACAATAAATCTGTAAATAATACGTCGAAGAAGTTTCCATTAAAAATGAGGCCCGAGGAATTTAGAGACAGACGAAATATGGATATTGAAAGAAAAAATGTTGAACATTAATATGGATATTTCCTCTTCCTATTTGCCGATATTTTTACATTTTACATGAAAGGAATTGAATATAATATTGAAGAATGCAGTTTAGTTTTTAGATGAAATAGTCCAATGTTGAGATAAAAGGTAGGAATTTCGTTATAGTTTTCGAGAAGAGAGTTTGGGGAAAAGGTTGTAAGTTCCCAGAAAATAGTCGAAACTGGATAAAGAGCGAACTTTTAGGATAAAATAGTCAAAACTTTTGGCCTGGATAAAGTTTTGAATTAACTTTATTAGTATAGCATCTGTAAAAGTGAACTGTTTCTTGGGAAGATTCCGAAAATGACCACCGGTTTGCGGCGGCCTGGTCTCCAGGAAACAGATAGATATGGGGAAGCAGTTAGAGCCGCAGCAAATTCGTGTATGTTTTTATCAAGTGCGTTTGCAGTCATGGGGGTGTTGTATCGGGAAGTTTGTCTTCAAACCTGAAAAAAGATACACGCCCAAATGTTTATTATATAATATACAGTTACGTGCACAAGATTTCAAAGGTGGATCCAGCATGATAATTATTACGAACAAGACTGTATGTGACTGTGGGGTCGTTGATTGCGACTTCCATGTAGAAAGGCTGAGGTGGTCTATAGACGTCAAATGCTGCACTCTGTGGTATATTTAGACTATGAACTAGGTCTTGTAACGGAAGGGGATCTATTTAATACTTTTCAATTGAAAAACATCGTCCGACTAGTAAGTTTCTCCCCGACTGAAGATGAAGGTTTGCGGAGTGGTCACTCCCCCCCCCCCCCGGCCCCCCCCCCCCCCCCCCGGTCACCCCCTTGCGCACGCTATACTGATAACATCTTGGAAAACATGGATATCATTTACTTGAATACACGCTGCATTTTCCCAATAAAGATTGCATAATTAAGCAGCTGTTTTATGAACGATGGTGTAATCACCATTGTATAATTGCATGGAAAACTATAGGAAATAGTCATTTTGCCCACCCAATAAATTAGAAAGTACCCACTGAGTCGGCAAAACAAAGTTTTTAAGTTGCCCACCTATACTGGTCTGAGTGTTTGTGTCTTCAGTTTATTTTCTCTCTCTATAGAGTCCTCGATGGGGACTTAAGTGTCCCTCCTGATCATTTTTTCTACTAAACTAAACTAACTTCACTGTTTGAAGGTACGTGTTGAGTGATGATACGATTATGGTTGAGAAATAAACATATAGGTACTACGTTTATAGAACGATGAAATCTCGCCTTACCTGATGGAAGCAAACATCTTTCCAAAAGTATAAGTAGAAAACCTGTAACACAAATCAATACGGTAATATTATAATCATTAAAGTAAATACATTTTCTTGCAAACGATTCATGATTCACAATGGGACTATTCCTTGCCGAATATAACATAAGGGCTAATATCACCTTTCTTTTTCATATAGCGGAATGGAAATAAGTTCGGATAAATTTTTCAATTAAAAAAAACCAACTCGGTATATGTGAACATAGAGTATACGTCTGATGCAAGACTAACCGTGTGCATGCATATATAGGTCCGAACAATTATAGGCCTATACATAAAATTAGACCAAAATCCAATTGATTTGAAATCCTATTCAAGTCATTGTGTAAAAGCTTATTTGTCAACACCCAAAATCCCACGGAAGAGATCATGTTGTAATATTAACCTTCTCACAATTTTCTGATCGTTTTCTAATTAAACTCACCCGGATGAATATTCGGCCTCATTATGGATTATCTTTCTGTTCCATGTGTGTGCATATATTATTTTGAGCAATTGTTATATCCAATAATCGTAGAATGGCCTTTATCTTAGCAATTGGGTTATCTTTGCGTCAAGTAAACTATGTCGCTCGCTCCCAGATGTTTTTAATGGTCAGGGGCTTTCAAAATGGCTTACGCCATTATGCATAAATCTATACGATGGGTTGGACCGATGCCCCCCAGGAAGAATAGTAATCAATAATTCGATATCAATGAGTACTGCTTTTTTGGCAACAGTACAAATGAAAATAATAGGGAGTTCTATATCGGAGGTTACTATAAATACTCTTAGTTACCCTGGCCTAAATGTGCACGAAAAGATTGCATAGAAAGTGTATTGATAAATACAAACAACATGTGTTTTCAACGGAGTTTGAAAGGGGTTTCGCTAAACCCATTCAATTCATACTGTGTAAGTTTCAAGGTTCACTCCAGCCAGAGGTGGATCGACCAATGACCGTACTGGCTCGAAACCGGTGTGGCGCTGTATCCGACCTGCCGAATAGTGGCGCCGAGTTCCGTTTTGATTGCAAATGGTGCTACTTTGGCCCGCTACTAATTTCAAGGACCCTCGCACCGCCGGTTTGATCACTGAGCCGGTATGATTCTTATTTGCCCCAGGGTAGTGACTTCCTTGACTCCAGCTATAATGTACATGGTTCTCAACACAATTTTATGCGATTGGTCGTCCGCGGTTTCCAGAAATCCTATACAAAACCTTCCGTACCTACGTTTGTTTTTACTGATAACAATATGACAGTATTTTTCCAAACGGATGTTCACTAATAAGCGAGTAATTATTTTATTTGGAACCTCACTATTTCGTCGCCCAGACACTTTTCACAATATTAATTCATCAAATGCCATAAGCAAGTAAACATTCCTCAAAATATGTTTTGAACGTTTATCCTCATTATATGTGAGCATTATGGTTGCTATGGTAACTTTCGCTTTTTAATAACCTCAAAAATTTTACCGAAAGTATACCCACAAACAGGTACTTTTAACATATCGCAAAAAAAGATTATTCGATTAAATATTAAATATTTATTGCGTTGAACAAACATGTTTAAAGTTGTGTTTTGCTTTGGATTATAACTTTTCATCATTCGAACTAGCGGATGATGTCATATCTTTGGGTGAGGGGACAAAGGGAAGGGGCCATCCTGCCACTTTTCAAGTTTCTTGTTTATTAAAATCCCGTATAAATACATAAAATTACATATTCATAAATAGTATATGAAAAATAGTTAAGAGTTATAAAGCTTGAAATAGCTTCCACCCCCCCCCCCCCTCCTACCAGTACAAGAATGATTGTTGCTCCCCTGAGTTTCACCCACCGTTTTGAACCTCATAACTATTGTTTGCTTAATTGAATTTTGACTTCCCACCCACCCAGATAAACGTCTGGGGGGGGGGGAGGGTGGAAGGGCTTTGGCCCCCATAGGCCCAACATCCCATGCCCAGGCAGTCACCCATGCATCATAGTTTGAATTTCCTCGACTTGACGGTTTACATAAACGTTCGCTCCCTTACCCCCTCCCTCCTTTTGCATAATGCACACTATACCTATCAACAAGTTTCAGTTTATGCCAAGAAGGGTGTGAGGCTGACAACAAATTAAGGTACCATTTTTGCACAAAGAGTACAATATCTCATATCATTATGTGACACGTACGTACTGGTCAGGAAATATCGTACGACGCATGAAGTATAGGCTATACATAAAGAATTATCCGCCACCGTTAAGGGCTATATGTGATAGGGCTTTCCACGCTGCACCAAAGTATAAGCTAAGATAATATATGGAGATCATACATGTCATTATCAACCAGAAAACAGATCTCTTCTCAAACAATTTAGATCGTGAGCGTTTGCGCGCATAGTTGAGTGCGTCATCAAGCCAGAGCGCACATTCGTTGCTTACATTGCGCATAACTGTTCCACGTGGCACTTTGCTGTACTTTGCTATAGATACTAATTTACTATTGCTATGTGTGTGATAGAAGAAATACTTCGTTATCTTACTTCGCAGTGGTCTAGTTATACGTAAGTGGATCATGGTAATGCACCCTTAAGTAGTACATCGGAATTTCACTTTAATAGTGAAATTCAAACAGATTCTCTATCCTAGGAGTTCATGAAGTTTCCAATATCACAACACTCCGGTAATCGAGTGTCTCGTAATAAGCGCGCGTTTTTTAATATAACGTGCGTATAGGTATAGCTGTTGCGTGTCTTATTCCGTACATAACAATGGATCTTTTCGTTTTCCTTTCGTTGCTACCAACAAAAGTGTACTATCGCTGATACTATCACGTTGTGCTTTACAAACTTACTGAGATATTTTAATTTGAGAATGCATCTTCCGAGTGCTTTGACCGGGAAGAACCTTGAAGGTAAGATGAATTTAATTATCTCAGCGTGTTAAGTAAAGTTGAAATAATATAAGAAAAACTGCAAAAATTAGTTACAATTTTTAAGTGCAACGTTGGACCATGTTGATCGCATTCAATGTGTTAGGCCCATACAGCCTTTATGCATTGCACGGGTATCATGTATAGCCTAACCAAGGCCTAGTATGTAAGCAATTCATCTCCACCACTCTCCTTCCAATATTCCCTTTCCATGATTATCATGATGATCATCGATTGTATTCAAGTAAAACAAATTACTGTATTTAGCATATAGGTAACTCGTGATATTTGTGTAAAGACATTGCTTTTATTCATTGTGTTTTCTGACACAGGAATAGGGAGTGGAGGGGGAAAGGATTCATCCAATGATGTTGGACCATGGTTGGCCTTGACAACCAAAGGACGGAAACGCCGCCATCTTATTGGTTGCGATGGAGAAGCTGATAAAAAGTCTACGTTACGTTTCTCCGTGATGCCGAATACGCCTTTAACCCGTTGAGTGCTAAGCACGAGTATACTCGTGGTTACGCAACAATCCTGTCAGTGCTAAGAACGAGTATATTCGTTTTTCGATCATGTGAGAAATCACGCGGTGTTTCCGTGGGAAAATCCCTTCCGTAGGCTATGATGTAATGTCAGTGTATAGAAAACGTGTTCTCATTGGTCTATTCGTTAACGTTGTGAGGTTATCAGCCAATGAGAGCTCATAAAACAAAATTTATCGGAGACCACATTCAAATGCATATCGCATTGAGAAAAAGAAGTTGTTTACACTTTTGGCATTTAAAAATGGCGTCTAAACCAAGAAGAGTTCAGCTTCGTAGTGGAGCTTCGTACACTGTGCAAGAAAGAATAAGTGACAATCTATTTAGCGATGAATTATCAGAACATTTTTCTTCTGATGGAGATTCGGAAAGTGAAATTTCCAGTGAAGGGGAGTTTGCGAACGTTGATGTATCGCGAAGTCGTAGTGAGGCTAGGCCTACTACTAGTGTGGAAAAGGATAGGCCTACCGTTAGTACTGCTACTACTAGTACTACTGACGCTAATGTAGCCAGTGTAGACGATAGACCTAGTACTAGTAGAGAACATGGTACGACTACAAGCGAGAATGAAAGTAGCGAGAGTGGGGATGAAATGGACATTGATGAAACTGTGTTTGATTGGAAAAAGGAGGATGCAAACCCTAAGCTTTTTGACTTCACTGGAAATCCAGGAGTCAATACTGATACAGGACTTGGTGAAAATTCTACTCCATTAGAATGTTTCAAGCAATTCATCAGTGATGAAACCTTTGACTCTGTTGTAACTGAAACAAATCGATTTGCAGAGCAGGTCATAGAGGATTCAAAGGAAATGGAAAAAGAACATTCTCGTCGTAAAAAGTGGGGAAACATTTTACGAGGTGAACTCAAAATATTTTGGGCATTGTTTATGCTTACAGGGATCATCGGTAAGCCTGCATTGCATATGTATTGGAGCACTACACTGGCTGTCCTGACACCATTCTTTTCCTCGTTTATGACAAGGGACAGATTTCAACTGATTTTGCAGTTCCTGCACTTCAATAACAATGCTAATCAAAAGGATAAAGGTCATGCAGGGTATGACAAACTTTTCAAGATAAGACCGTTTTATGACGCAGTTACTAAGGCTTTTACATATGTTTATACCCCACAGCAGAATTTATCGATTGATGAAGCATTACTAAGATACTTTGGGAGGCTAAGCTTTAAAACTTACAACCCTCGAAAACCAGCTAAATATGGAATGAAAGCTTACAAAATTTGTGATGGTACAGGATATACCTGGAAATTTAAGATGTACACTGGAAAGGAAGTGGATGAGGAAATAGAGCAGCAAGGTGGTGGGATTATTGGACTTGTCATGCATATGATGAAAGAGTTGTTGAGGAAAGGTTATCACCTTTTCATGGATAACTGGTACTCCAGTCCTACGCTCTACCAGAAGTTGTCTGAAAATAAAACTCATGCTGCTGGAACAGTACGGGTGAACAGAAAGCATATGCCGAAGGAACTCACACAAAAGAAAGCAAAAAAGGGTAGAAAAAGAGGAGAAATTGACTTTCGTAGGAGTGAGAATCTGCTCGCTATGAGGTTTTTAGATAATCGAGATGTCTTTATGTTGTCAACAATTCATGACATTTCTGAAGTTGAAACAGGCAAAGTCGACAGGGACACAAACGAACGAGTGAAAAAGCCAAAGCTTATCGTCGATTACAATAAACATATGGGATCTGTGGATATGGCCGACCAGATGGCAAAGGTGTACACAGAAGCAAGTCGTTCAATAAAGTGGTACAAGAAACTGGTTTGGTACTTGAATGATGTTGCTGTAACCAATGCATACATTGTGTACAAACTAGTTTCTGGCAGAAACATTTCTCACATGGATTACATCCTTGCATTAGTCGATGAACTTATTACAGAGGGCCTGATGGAATGTGGGGATGATAGGCCAACACCCAAGAAGACAGGAAGAAGGAGTCAATCCAATCCAGCCAGAATGGCTTACTGTCATTCCAATCATTGGCCAGTGTACATTGAGCCACAACCAGGTTCGTCGAAGAAGAACCCAACAAGAAGCTGCACGGTGTGTAGCGCTAAGAAAACGAAACCTGGGGAAAAGCGGATGCGGTCAGAAACCCGATACGAGTGCAAGGAATGCAAAGTGGCACTTCATGTTGTTGTATGTTTTGAAAAATACCATACCCTCAAGAACTTTGCAGACTTGAGTCAAGACTCTAGTAGTGATGAAGAACTTTAGGGTAAAATTGCAACACACTACTCTGTTTTCTTTGTAATTTTGTGTAGGATTACCAAGATGTAGAGAGATAGGAAGAAGCAAAAGAGAAACAAATAGCACTAAATACTTATATAGCACTTGTTTTTTATCTTACCAGTAGTAATAGTTATTTTTTATTTCAATAAAAGAAAGAAAAACATTCACAATGATTTTTGTTTTTGTTTTATTTTGTTTTTTACAGCAGAACAACATAAATTATGCAAATTAGGGTTAATTTACATAAATTATGCAAATTAATATATCACTGAAGCCAAATTTGAATTCTCTGATGTTGACTCCATAATATCCTGTAATTTCATAAACAACAAAGAAGTACTTTAGCCAGAGATGGAGTTAAGGCTAACAAGGTCTTTGGGTTTGAAATTCAAGAAAAGTATCTAGCACACACACACTATTCAGTGTGTAAGAATGTAGCACTCAACGGGTTAACACCTTACCTTCTCCCTGCTAAGCGGAGGCGCTGTTTAGAAAAGCCAAGAAAACTTTCGATGAACATTGATCCGTCAAGTCTGGATGAGACTAAATGGAAGGGGTACCGTGACGTCACAAAAGGTGAATAAATGTTTTCATTCTTAAATTTTGTGTAACTTTTAAGAAGAATATTGTTTTATAAAATAAAACAGATAAAACACGATGCACGTATGTTATAAGTTCTTTGTAAGACATTTCTATATCTCAACAATTGCATTAAGAAAACCTGCACTAAAAAGTTTAATTATTTTCTTTCAGTATCCCGAAACAAGCCAAAGAAACAGAAACATAGTTTGGCTAAAGTTGAACGGTGTTTGGAGTATCCCATCAAGAAAGAAGATATCTACGCCTTCATACACAACATCCGCTTGGATATCACTAGATCGGATCAACTATCCTCAGAACTGGACTTAAAATGTCTGCTAACTTCGAGTGGATAAACAACCAATGTAAAGGGGGTTACTTGCCAACTGGTTACCTACAAAGCCACACAGAGAGACCGTCAAATACAATATTCATGTTTTGTATCATATCATGACAACCACAAATTATATTAGCACAATTTTACGTGCATGCTCACTTTTATTTTGATATTCAATATATCAACAAAGTGAAAATTATTTATATTTTTGTACAAGTTTTAATCATACAGCTTCAATTATATTTATTAATAACTGTAAGTTTACAAATCTTCTTCTCTGTATTTTTTTGTTTCAATTGTCTCTTCTGAAAGCTCATCAGCATCGCTCTCCAATAGTCATGAAAGTTTAACTTATGGCAAACTTCAACAAAACAACGCAACTTGCATTAACCTCCTCCGCCTGTCCCCCACCCCCACCCCACCCCACCCCTCTTGGCACCGATACTGTCCATGGTCCTTTCCTTTCCATTACACAGAGAGAACGTCAAATACAATGCTATACAATTAGCCCATATTTTGTAACATATCATGATAACACATTACACATTTGTTGATTTATATAAGTATCGGTTCAGGGGAAGGTTTACAATTCTTTTATATTCAACATATCAACATTATGAAAATTATGTATATTTTTGTACAAGTTAATCATATAGAGAGTTGCAATAATATTGATTTACTTTACCCTTTAAATATCTCCTTGTTTATTACTTTTTATTCTCCCTTCTTTGTCACTCTTCTGAAAATCCATTAGCATTTCCCTCCGATAAGCTGAAAGTTTAATTTGTGGCAAACTTCAACAAAACATTCACCCTTGCACTGAGACACTTTATTCTTTAATTGACCAATCATATAGGGCAGTATCGGCAGGGGAAATTGACGGGTCAGAAATTTCACCAAAATGGTTCAGAAAGTTTTATCACGCTAAATTTACTTGGCAATACTGATGCAGATAAGGATATATTACTTAATTTTAGCGCTAAGAAACAATTACGTTAAGAAGAACTCAATTATCCATTGTTTTCTCGAAAAGTTTACTTTTTCTCAATGATAAAACTTTAGTATCGAAAATTCGACTTAATTTCCCAAAACTTCAGCCTGTTATACCAAAAAAAAAAACATTTTTTGTGTGTGTCTGGAAATGTCGACTTTTTCAATTTACTTTGACTAACGGTATTTTCTTGAATTTTCTATATATGCAGCCTAAAGTCAATTTCAACAGTGTTCCCAAAACTTCAGATTTCCACAATTTGGGGAGTTTTGAGCTTTTATACAAAGTTTAACTGCTTTCTAAAACTTTCCGTCCAATTCCTTAAGCTTTCGACTTTTCCTCTGGAAACCTGGACTATATAATATATATCTCGAATTGCGAAATTTTGGAGTAGTGTGATACTTAGCACTGGCCAGGTTAGGTTACGCGTAACTCAGTGAGGTAAACGAAACCAGGCCATATATGCCGTTGAACATTCGGTGACGAAAAGTAGAAATTGTTGAATAAAGTTGAAAATTAAATCGATCACTGGATACATCCAACAAATTGATCCTTTGGTCGCCTGGTGATATTTTGGCTCTAGGATATAATGCAAATATCCAGCTGAATGATCCATGTATAACTTCTAGGTACAATGGTTGGGAGGGAGGAAATACGCGAAAATTTTCTTCACATATCTCTTTCAAAAACAAGAAAGTTTCTTATGGATATTATACCCCCCCCCCCTTTTCCCACCCCGCCTCCCTAACACTGACATATAAGATATTACAAAACTTATAGTGTATACAGTACAGTCAAAAGTTCTTCAACATCGTTTTCAAAGGTTGCAAATGTTTGTTACGGAGCCCTGGAAGGGACATTGGAAAATATTATTGTATCCTTTTCAGGCTTTTCTTTGTTTTTGCTCTAGGCTTATTTTCTAAGCCGGTATTTTTTTAGTTCACATGCACTTTGATTCTTCCTCTTCTTACTAGGCCTTCTAGTTGGTTTGTTATCTGAGTGAAATACCTCTAAAAAACAGAACAAGCAATCAAACACTGAACTGAACCTTCACTGTGGCAGACGACACCCATGTTAGCATTTGACGTCAGGGTCAACAACAGGTCAGGCTGACGTCAGTATGAGAGGGGATTTTTAAAAGGTTGCAGATATGTGTCAGCGACAGATGCTGTGAAGTATTTATCAACTGTCGAGGCAACACTTTTTGAAACTATCTTCGCAATTTCAAATCTGGTGTATTTCGAGGTCAACTTAACGATGGAATTAAAAGTTTGTGAACAACACAGTAAGTGGCACCGAAGTATTTTCTTGATTAGACCTAGCCCGTTACACCAATGCGAAGCCTAACGTTGTGTTGTACGTAAAAGCACGTTATTCGCAAAGGCTTGCAAGTAGGCTTTTACTTTCTAGACCTAGGCAACAGTATAGAGCTATCATAACTTACAAGTTACACTTATACTGCAGTGGATTGTATTCCACGGAGTTCCACTTGTGTGAAGTATCGATCAAATCTCAGGATTGGGAGGAAATAACATATCCTTGCGACGAAGAAAATGATGATGATAACAGCATTAATAAGGCCTACAGTAGGCACTACAGTTACATATTATCTAGCAATGCCTAGGGAGTATGGTCTACAGATTAAACTTTAAAGTTAGGTCTTTTTTTTTTACTAGGCCTGCCCTAACTTCGTCACCTTAGCTAGTATTTAGGCCCTAGCTAGGCCTAAGTTAACTCAGAGCATTGATTTTGTAATTTGTAGCAATTCATAGATGTTCACACAGGTAAACTTGCAATTGATGTATTCAAACAACAGGCTTAGATTATGACTAAGAATTAATTAATAAAAGACTAGCCTAGGCCAAATTTACTTCTTTGAGAAATAAGTCAACCTACACGTCTACAGTATCTTATCAGACCTCAATTTTGTTTAAGAGTTTTCTACCATTCCTGGAAGCATGTAATTTTGTGTATGTTTCTACCAACAGCTGGATACACATCCAAAAATAAAATTAGGCTAATACTAGAGCTGTGATTTCTTTTTCATAAATTAAAAGGTAAAATACTCAGTTCAGATGATTGAAATGCTTGTCTAGGCCTAGTAAAAGAAATCATATACTGTATTACATTTATAGTGTCAAAACAATATATTTTAAGATAAGTTAGAGCAGAAGCAGCTCTGTTAAATACTTCACTCACTTTGGAGACAATTTGCAATGTTCATTAGTGAGGCCTAGGTCTACATATCATTGGTAGTTTTCAGAGAACTCTCTTGAAACATAACTACAGTTTTTCAAATGTTTTTATTTGGAAAAGGTAAGGCCATCTGACAGGTGATTTACATCTCCTACACAAATTACATTGGTAGAACATGGACTAGTACCCAGCAATAATTAAATGTAGCATAAAGTTGCAAAGCATTAACTATTAAGAGTAGATATTTTAAGAGGTTTTCACTTTCAGTCCTTCATTCATGACTTGAATCTATGTGCTCTATTGCACACTCAGATAGCTTATTTCAAGTACCGTAAACTGTATAACCTCATTTGATGTCTTGTTTTGCAGAATATCCTTGTTTCCTGAAAACTGGTACCAAAGAAGGACCAAGCAAAGGAAAAAGTTATTATATCTGTGGCAGAGGTGCAGGAAAGCAATGCAGCTTTGTTGAACCGGTGGAGTAAGTTAAAATAATGTATTCAATCTCGACAGTCTAAACATTGTATTGAAACTATTTTGTAGTAAATAATCACACAAGGATACAATCATGATATTGGGCTACTATTTTGCCTGAATTTTTGCCCGAATTTTTGCCCAATCACAGAGTTCAACGCAACATACAGTTAAGCAATATTTAACATCACCTTTGTCAAACCATGAATCGGACACGGGCAGGTGTATTGACTTTTCCATTTACAATTGTGGAACTGTACGTACATTAGGTTGTATGCTGGACTATTTGTTTTATACAATCACTACTGTATGCCTAGCAACATTTCTGAGAGCAATTACGTAATTTCGGACTCTCTTGCTCTTTCTCGAATAATGTTTTCCATACCAGAATGAGCCGTTCGAAGGATACATTCCACAAATGAATCAAGTACTTTAATACTTACCTCAGCTATAAGCGTTCACTCTTCGTTGTTTGATACAATGCTAATGCATTTGTTCACAAATGGGCCCCGACAGATATTTTAACGGACTTTATGTTACAAGGCACAATGTATTTCACTGTCTGAATGTTGTAATTTCCATGTTCTCTGCAAATTGGTTAGAATTTAGGGCAAAGAAGTACTTTTTCATTATTATGTGATTATTAACCACACAAACTAGTACAAGCATGCAGTATAGAGTTAGGAATCAGTTTGTTTGTGTTAATAATGGAACTCCAAATGAGGTCTTTCAAGGGTGACTTTAGGCAGTATTTTAGTATTGACATGTCGAGGGAAACTGAATGCATGTACTGTTTGTGTCTGAATTTCAAGATATCCATCTTTAAAACTAGGCTAACTCTCTGGCATTATACTTTACTGCTAAATATGTTGACAGGATTATGTATTGTAGACCTGTTAGACTTTTGTAAATAGAGTGCAGAAGGGAGCCTTGGAAGTCAGTTATGAATTAGATTTTGACAACCATGATCAAGTTTCTATGATCATATCAGAAATTTAATGTACTATATTTGTTTTCAATGTACTGATTCTTTCTTAATTTCAGCATCCCTGTGTCACACTGTTTAGTCCACCCTGGTTCCCTGGTAGAACTACAAGCCCTAGCATCTAAGGTTTCATCCTCAGGGGAAACAAGGTTTGAACTAAAACAACAACAATTTTCCTTATTTTCTCTTACTTTCTATGCTACCGTATGTTGCTCATTGAATTTGTCACCATCATGCCTTGTGTTTTGAAGAGCATTTTTTAATCTATTTGAGACTGTGGTGCAAACAGAAGAATATTTATGTGTCTGTAACTGCTCAGTGAGTAACATTGCTCGTGTTTGTCTCGACAGGCAGTACTACCGTTGTCAAGCTGCCCGGAGAGAGGGTAAAGAAGGATGGTGCGGACATACCTTTGGAAAAATTAAACAGGTATTAACTCCGCTTATGTTTTCATTAAATGAAACTGAGAGTAATGTCATGGTTACTTCACCCATGCAGGGGCAGTTTACTGTTTGTATTTTTCTTGGAGGGGGGGGGCGGGGATGTACTATCAATATTCGTAGCAACAGTGATAAGACATGTACTGCATGTTATTTCTATTCAGAATTATTGGAGATATTGTATTGTTGAAGTATTCTTCAACAGTTCGATTTTAATTTCAGTTTTTTTCTTTTCCCCAGGATCCTTCAGCAAGGAGGCCACTGGCATCATTAAATGGCACCCAATCTCATCAATACCAGAGCAAAGAGAAACCAAATCCGTTTGCTGTCTCAGACAAGGCATCCACGGAGACTGATCAGATTCAACAAAGACTGGAGCGTGGTGAATGTATTGAAAGTACTAAGGTAACTGCTACTCTTCAGGGCTTAGACGGAAAAACTGCCGGAGAACAGTCTTCGGGCTATGACAACAGATTCGGAAAGGAGAAAGCAGATG
The DNA here is from genome assembly GCA_000934455.1 of Apostichopus parvimensis. Taxonomy (NCBI): domain Eukaryota; kingdom Metazoa; phylum Echinodermata; class Holothuroidea; order Aspidochirotida; family Stichopodidae; genus Apostichopus; species Apostichopus parvimensis. Next base: position 19,899 of record KN886906.1, read on the forward strand.
CGGATGAAAGGAGAGTGAATAAACATGAGGAATCCATTGTCAGATCTGAGAAGATGATACCGAAGAACGATCGGGTAGCAGAGGCGAGGAAGCCAAGAGACGAAGCCGGGGGCAGAGTGACACCAAGAGAAGTCGAAAGACTACAGTCACTGCTCGAGAAACAACATCTAACCGAGGATGCGGAAAGTGGAACCGGTGGAAACGAGATGGGAGACCAGATGGGAGTGATCAAAGATGGAAAAGCGAAAGGGAGATCTGATAGACCATCGGTTCTGGCCGTGGGACCAACAGCCGGAATGAAATCTGGGAATCCAGAAGCTGTTGATCTAAGGTCTGAGAATGGTAGTCAACAAACTGCTCATGGTGGATACCACGGACATATGAAGACAACACCACAAGTCACACAAGGACACATAACATCTACTACTAGCGGTCACCAATCTGGCATGGGAGCCTCTCAGCCGGGTGCGAGGTTCGTGGTGCCAGTGGGAACCAGCAATTCTAGTGTTCATCAACCAAGCTTTCATCAATATCAACAAGGGACATTGCCTGGAATAACAAAGTCTGTCAGTCAGCATACAGATACATTGTGGAGAAGCCATCAATTGCTATCACAACAACTCCTGCAGCATCGGGTAAGTACCCCCTTCTGTCGAAACACTCCCTACCAATTACTTATAAATCTTCCAGTTTTGCTTAGACACAGGGGAAGGACGTCTGAGGGAAATGTTGACCGCTTAGGTCGTTCATTTATCGAAACTCTTATGGTTTGTTGTAATACACCAAGTGTATATTCTTAGTGTTGTGGTGTGCATCTATATAGAGCTTTCACCTTTATTGTCAGCCTGTAGTGTAACTGATTTGCCAACCTGCAATTTAATTTTCGTTCCTCTTTTCTACACAGCAAACCATGAAGAGCGTGCCCCTCTCTCTACTGCCAGACAAAGGTAAAAGGTTGCAGATGAAGATAAAGGAACTTGAAGCCTCCTTAAGTTCAATAGAGAGAGAACTGTCAACTTCCAAAGGTAAGTTGAACAAATCATCCAAGTTTCATATTTAAGGTTTGTAAAGCTACAAGCTGTCTTTAGTTGATGTGGTCCCTTTTTTTTTTAAGTGAATGTAAGTGTCAATCTGTTTAGTTTCTTTCCTAAGCTGTTTGGGATGTAAGGAATGGGTCCCACTGTATAAACACTGTGGGTGTTTTAAGATAGCATTTAATTCGGTGCTGTGGCCGAGTGGACCGGTGCTGCGGCCGAGTGGATATAGGCGGTGGCATTTGAAGCCATGAGGCTTAGCAATCGGGATGTTCTGGGTACGATACCCCGCCGGGTCATACTAAGGTGGGTTTTTCATCCAAGAGCAATTTATGGTTTGCCCATCTGAACTGACTTTCTATATTGAAATTATAACAAATTTGAGTTAAAATGTTGAATTGGAAGCCACCCCACGTATAAGTTGTAATCCATTAGCCCTTGCGGGTTTCTCCCACATGAGTAGTTGCTTAAGCGTCGTAAAAATAACTACTGATTATTATTATTATTAATAATTCTATCATGATTATTTTGAAGAGAATATTTAAATAAAGAGACAAACTTGTCCCTTGGTTCAGACTTCAGAGCATTGGGAATTCCCAAACTAATTTGAAATGCAATCTTACATTGTAAGTCACAGAATCTAAAAACTTAGTCCATTGCATAATCATTTGATAACATTTCCAATCTTTGGCATATCAAAATCAAACATTGTCATTTATTTCACGACTTCAAAGCGAATATTTAGATTGCAAAGAGCTACTATGCTGTACCTGAGTATTATGCATAAGTCATACATTTTGCTTTTGAAAATGAACAGTTCTTTCTGTCAGCTTAGTTGGAATGCAGTACTGTAGTGTATGTTCCTTCACTCAGCTGTAGAAATCATTAAACATAGTTGCTACCTCGCTTACCTGTCTCTTCACAAGTAGTTAATTCTTAGTTGGAATAGTTATTATTAAAGAGCATCATTTGGCAATTACAGTTTGTTTACATGCAGTAAATGCTGACATAAGTTCTGTCCTAAATTGCTCATAGGGATAACATTTTGCTCATTGAAATGTCCAAGAAAAACATTAAAAACTAAAAAATAATACCAAACGGGATTACTTTTATGCATAGTAAACTAATGTTTTGCAATTATTGTTTTGATACACACAAAAAAGATTGCTTTCTTTGTTTGGGGTTTCAGCTGTGAGACAGCCAGCCACAACCCAGTTAACCCAGATGACCATTAGAGACCACCTCATGAAGGCCATGCAGTCCACTACACACCCTGACCTCATGGCGTATCAATATGCCGGTAAGATTTTTTACCTGTAAGGTAATTTCTGTTGTTATTCAACTCATTATAAGGTGCATTTCAGTACTAAACATATTGTTGTACATTGACTGAGAATGGAAAGCCTTCTGGGCTAAAGTAAACAATTACTATTGAGAAATGAAGCATAATGTATGCTTTGTTTTTGGTGTGTGTAACTTTAACTTGTGTGGTAACTTGGAGACTGTGGGGGCATAAAACAAGATCAGATATTACAAAGTGAGTGATATTGGTTAAAGAAGTTGGCCTAAGTACAGCACATTATAAGATTTTTTCTTAATCCTCTCTACTCAGAAATCTTTGAAGGGCATCAGGGTAAACATTGAAGACTACTATGGGAATTTGGACTTTAGATTACTGTTGCTTATTTTCAGCCCGAGACACATTTTTCATCATGTCTGCCTTTCTTTATAACCTTATCTGTTCTTCTTCCTTTCTTTCAAAGCTAATCCCCAGATGCAGACACTGTACGGAGGTCGCATGACCACAGCAAGACTCCGAGAAGTTGGTTCTGTTACCAACGATGCCATCAAGAAGATACATGAGTGAGTGAATGCTCAACATTATCACTATATGTATAGTCTTTATAACATTATTTTCTATTATGACATTATTTTCTATAATGACATTATTTTCTATGCTGACATTATTTTGTATAATCTATAATAATATTATATTCTATTATAACATTACTTTCTATAATAACAATGATTACATTACTTTCTATAATGACATTATTTTCTATGATCTATAATAACATTATTTTCTATTATCTATGATAACATTATTTTCTATAATGACATTATATTCTATAATAACATTACTTTCTATAATGACATTATTTTCTGTAATGACATTATTTTCTATAATCTATAATAACATTATTTTCTATAATGACAAATTTGGTTTAGTTTACAAACTATCCTCCAAACTTCCAATCATTTTATCCATTTTATTTCCTCTGCCATGTCAAAGGTCATTAGAAGGTTGTCCAACTCAAGATGAAATGACCTCTGACCCTAAGGGGTTAAAGGTCAGTCTCATGCAACATCAATGTCAAGGGTTGACCTGGTTGTTATGGAGAGAAAGGCAACACCCTTGTGGTGGCATACTGGGTAAGTTCATGATGTCGCTGTCAACTAATGTGCTTTTATGATCTCGTTTTCAATAGCTAAATGCCAGAGGATAGGAGGCCACACTTGCTTGAATGTAAGAGGCACAAGGCATGAACAAAATGGTAAATTTATCCTCTATGCTAACAGTGGTGTCCGTGACCCGTGTATTAAAATGTCAAAGAGCCGCATTCAGTTTCACGAGCCACAGTTTGGCCACCCCTGTACTAGAGGAGTGTGTGACGCCCTGATGTTCTAGTGTAATAGCCACTAGTGTAATAGTGTAATAGTCTAGTGTAATAGCCACATAATATTCTAACCATGTGTTGTTAGTGTGTTATCCACAGTGAAATGTGTGTGACATTTGGGTGTGTTAGTGCATTACCTTACCATGTTAGTGTGGTACCCATAGAATGTTTGATAGTACTGTAAATTACCATATATATGACAGTACACAGTTAATATACATAATGTCATGTAATTTTCATAGAGTATAATTAATTTATTCTGTACGCTCCTTTAATTCCATTCCAGCAGCTCTGCAGATAGTCCGCATATTTATTACATGCCTATGAGAATGTCGACTTGTCTGTTCTCATGCTCGAATATAAAGAAATAGTTAACAAATTGTTCATATAAATGACCTACATTGTAACATCCCTCTAGAACATGGAGATTTTAACCACAGGTGTTCAGTTTTAGGTGGCATGTGTTTCATATCTAGACGCCATGCATTTGTAGGCGTTGCCGGGAGCCCCATATCATAATCCCAGAGTTATTAATAATACCTCTGTGTCAATATGAATAAATTTCTTTCCATTTGTAAGTTTCAGACCCTTCTTTTAATCTTGGTTTACCAACATATCGATGCTTCATCTGTTTACATTTCTTCTTTCATTATGATTCATCAAGTTTTAATATTCTTGAACCGTGTGTTAGTTAAAACCATCCTTTCTTCCTGCTCAGCTGATGACATGGGCTTAGGAAAGACTCTCACAATGATAGCTCTAGTTATGAAACAGAAGGAAGTTAAAGCAGCAGCTGAGGAGGAGGAAGAGGAAGCAACAGATGATTCAGAAACAGCAGAAGATGGAGATATACCGAAGGCTGAAGATGAAGCCAAGGCTAAGGATGAAACTAGTGGTATGTATCGCACTTATTAAAAGTTTCTCCACTTTTTTTGAAAATAAAAAGATTTGAAGCAGATGTCAAACTTATGAACCCAGCATTAATGGTACCACTCTTCTCGAGGCTTTTACTCCCCCAGTCCTAAATTCAGAAGAAGATGTAAAACCGTCAAGTATATAGTTTTGGGTAAAAGTAAGTTGGCCTGAAGTATATAGTTTTAATACCAGTTGGATACATTTGATGGAGAATTAGAGAATCATCCTTTCATTTATGAAGAGATAACAAACCCTGAGATGGATTTAGAAAACAAGAAAGAGTGTGTGAAATGAAAGTACATTGATTCAACTCCCACCTCCATACATCGTTCTAATTTTTTGGGGAAATCTAATGTTGAAATTTGTTCCGTTTAGTTTGGATGAGGTCATTGCACAAACATTTAGTGTAGTCATGATATGTGGACTGTGGTAGAAAGTTATTTTGTTTGCCTTGAAGGTTGTAATGATTGTATAACCTTGGAAATAAATTCAACTTTGTGATGAGATGTTATTTTTAGTTGGTAAAAAGTATGGACAACTGACTTCATCACAACAAACCAGTGATTTCAAACTTCAACTCAATATAGTGGACATGATTGAAAATTCCTCTAAGAAGCTATCTGATTGGTTTGTGACCAGACATGTATTAAGTTGCCAAACAATCGGTGGTATGTTTGTTTGAATATGTCACACTATATGTAAATTAGGGAATGTGCAGGTACTCTGCCCAGAAGTGTTCGTCAGAGATTCCTCAAAGGAACTCTCAGTGATTTCAGAGGCTGCAGCTTGTTTCACGGAACAAGAAATGACAGTGCGCTCTGTTGATTTAGGGCATAGATGGAGATCCCATTGATTAGCATCATCGATATAAATGAACGAATTGAAACCAATCTGTGAATTGATAACTACCTCATAAACTTGGTTCAACCTACTAGCTGGAGGTGAAAGATCGTCCTAAAGTTGCTTATTCGGTATTTTACTCTCGCTCTTCCAGTGTCGAAAGATTTCATAAAATCTAACACCACTCTAATCATTTGCCCGGCGTCACTCATGGACCACTGGGCACTGGAAGTAGAAAGACGGTGCAACAGAGGGAAACTGACAGTCCATAAATACCACGGACCTAATCGAACCAAGAGGGCCAAGGATCTGATCAAATATGACCTGGTCATAACTACCTACCAGATCATCTCAAGAGAACTGGAGGAATTAATCAAAGATGAGAAAGGCGATGAAGCTACGACTGTGAGTATTCTTCTGATCTAAATCTTTTGGGTCATTTGAATTTTCTCTTGCTCAGACAAATGAAAAAGCCAAGAGAAAGATTCCATAGAAGAATGAAATTTTTTTTGGTAAGAAATTGAAAGTGAGGGACATTAACATACTGTAGTCCATCAATCAATCAATCAAAAAAAAAAAAATATAGCGCCAAATATCCAAAGTCAATTTAATGTTTCAGTGGTGCTTAGAGTCAAGAAAAATGTTTTTGAGAACAGATAAGTCTTTAGTTTCCTTTTAAAAGTGTTGACATTTTAGATCTGTTTTAATGCCGGAGGGTGACGTAGGGGGGGGGGAGAGTATGTTCCATATTTTAGGACTGGAACAGAAAATATTGTACAAGGAGCAATACCACCAACTGTTAACCTCATTAACTTTTAATTGAAATTTTTATTATAGATAGTTTGTCATTTACTTAAGTAAATTTTGGGTTCCAAGCAATAACTTGGAATGACAAAAATGTAAATGCAGCAGTTACTGATTTAGAATATATGTACATTTAGTGTGCAAATAAAGACATTTTATTTTTCTTAGCATTTCTTAGCATTCTTATCACTGCTCTACGATCTTTCTTGTTTTGCTTTTTATTTTCTGTAAAAGTCATTGCAAAACAATAATTGCCCCCCCCCCCACTCAACCCATCCCCCCCAATGAAATATTTATTACAAGCTCCTTGACAGAGTTGTATCAGACCCACTAACTTTTCCCGACTTGAGTTGACTCACTGACCCAAATCACTGTAGAAAGAAACATGACAAAGTTGTATCATGAGTCACTTTACTCAAGAAATATAAAGACAAGTCTTTACTCATCACCACAGTTCTTGACATGTCTTAAATGACTGGATATAATGTCCTTTTTTCCCACAGTATCATTTATAACAATTTATCTTGGGTAAAAAAAACAGAAATTGGACAAGAAAACATTCTGTTTTTGACTCGATTGCTTAGAAATGTTAATTCATCAGCTGCACATTCCATTTAGTTGTTATCAATTCTTAAGGAGAATTAACTCAAAATGCTTCATAATCTGTGAGTTGTTTAGTACAGAAGTCATAAGGTATCTTTTTACAAGTCCTTTGTTGACACTGTTTATCGAACAATTTATTGAAAAATATGTTACAAAGACACTAGAAGAAGAAATTTGCCTTTTATCCCTCAGGATGTTAAAGTTTTGAAGTTATCTGACCAACCAATTCCGCTCCAGATAGGTTGGGAAAGGATCATCTTAGACGAAGCCCACAACATCAAGAACCCCAAGAGTAAATCAGCCATGGCGATCTGTAAACTGAGGGCCAGGGCTCGTTGGGCCATCACGGGAACACCGATACAGAACAATCTGTTGGATATGTATGCCTTACTTAGGTAAGTGTGCCCTACCCCCCCCCCCCCAACCTTGGTACTACTCTCCACTGGATATAGTGGGTTGCATTTAATCTTCTTAAGCAAATCATCTTGAAGGTTTTGAATTCAAGTGCTAAGATGTTGTTTCAATTCAAGAACGACCCTCAGTTATCGTATCTTAAATGGCCCGCCAAGCAGACATTAATTTAGCCATAATACACAATAATACAGAATATTGGCTCTTCCTCTGGAGGGTGGCAAACCAGACAAGACATATTTTGGAGGCCCCTTTCAGGTGTGTAGTTTGCATTGGGTGGTATACAGCTTTCCAAATGGTAATACATGTGTCCTATGGTGAACTCACCTTAGAGCATTCTAGTATTGGTCCCATCCTTGAGTTAACTTCACAGGCTCCCTGTTGAGTAAACTCTAGCAGCTCATCTACATTGAAATGCAAAAATCATTTTCTAGCCATGATATTTTGTTGGTTGTTGATTTGTTTGCCGTTAGCTGCAAGCCAGTATATTAATACTTGCATCATAACAACCAGGTGTTAGTAAAGTTCCTATCCCCTCCCCCCTACCCCTCCCAGAGGATATCAACAAATTATGCCAAATAATGAGGTGTAACTTTAATATACATATCATGTTTATGGTATTCCCTACAGGAAGCCGATGAAAGTTGCAGATAAATCTGAGATTTTCAGCATATGTGGAGAATTATTTTTTGGAAATACAAAAACAACATCTACATGTATGATCTTTTGTGTTTGTTGCTGTTACAGATTCCTGAGATTCTCTCCGTTTGATGAGCTCAAGGTGTGGAAGAAACAGGTGGACAATCAAAAGAGTAAGAGATTAATACAACAGGATGTTCTGTTTTAATTATAATATTCAGATACCTTAAAATGGCACATATTAGGCTGTGTAGTGGTAATTCATGCATCTCTAATGGAGACAAATCCTCCAAAAGGAGAGGAAGGTAGCTGGTTGCCAAGGTTTCCCCAGAGGCTGTTGTAGATCACATCTGCTGCCAGTATATGTACAGACTAGAGAGCAACCTCCAAGTGACAGCCACTGGTTGCTGAAGAGTGTGTCTCAGCTCTCTGTAGATGTATAAACTAGGGCTTGAATTAAGAGATAATATGAGCAAGTATAGAAATTAATTTGGATTTTCGTTTGAAGTGGCCATGCACCACAGTGCATTTAAGCTGTCGATAGAACATCAAGTCAAGTTTTCAAAATATAGGAAAGGTCTATTTCCCTCACCCTCTTTAATATTGATATTGTCCAACATACCTAGACATATGCCTTGTAGTAGGAGTAAATCACATGACATTGAAGCTGTTGGTATTTTGTATCTGCTACTCTCTGTGTAACAATTGTAGAACCGTGACATATTAGGCATGTGACGAGACTCACTATTTAAATGTAGTCTGTAACTTTGTACCACTGCCATATATTTCTAGCGAAGTTTGATGAATTTACAGCTCTTGCATTTGTTTTGTTTCTATTCAAAAGTATAAAGAAATGTAGCTTTGATGTGTGATAAATAACAGGCCTGCAGTTAACCATGTTTGGTTGAAAATTTGTAAGATCTGCAATTGTTTTTAGTAGTGTCCTATATGTATGCTGCATGCAAGAGAAAGCTTTATAGCTAATTATCACAGAGAGGATGGAAATGTTTTCAGTGGTCTCATGGACTAAACACAATGCGGTTTACTACACAGAAACTATTGTGGGCAAGTTTGGCAATCTATTTTCCATTCTTTCTTTACTTCTAAGGAAGTGGAAACAAGTGGCTAGCCACCCTAATGAAGGCCTTGCTTCTACGGCGAACCAAGGATCAAATGAACAGCCAAGGTAAACCCTTGGTAAGTATTTCTCTTCTAATACTGTTATAGCCCCCTCATTACTGTTCTGTGTCTACATATCTACCAACTCCATATTAAATAATCTTTAAGGGCAAGGTGGGCTTCTTTCTTTTTTTTAAACGCCATTCTTAGCTATTCTATCACAAATCATTCATCCAGGATAATTGATGCTGTAAACAAATTACATAAAGCAGCCAAATGTGTATGGTTGCCTATTGATATCTTTATTGTTTCTGAAGAAGTTGTACATAAAAAGAGCCCATTGAATTCATTTTGATAATTTCTTGATGTTATTAATTTTTTTTTAGTTAATAGCTTGACTATAGTCAGGGTCATTGCAAATAAATGATGATAAAGTTGGAAATTTTGGACATTCACCAATTTTGCTTTTGTATGGGAATAGACACTGATATAAGGTAAGCGTCTGAGTAATGAATGGATTAGAATTTAATTATATTCATGAGACACTCACTCATGAATGTTCACAGTATTGAAAACTCTAGGAAAGTATCTTAGACGACTCATTCCCTGGTACGAGTATTGATACTCGTTAGGTTTTTAGGTAAAATTGTTCATTGAACCCAGAAAGATGTTTTCTGTACAGAAACCTAGGTACAAATATAGAGACTTTGATCAAGCGATAAATTTTCAAAAATGCTGCTTCGCTTGCAACTGTTTTACAATTGTCTGCAGCGTGCAATCTTAGTTTTCTTTCATTTAATAGTCTAAAAAAATAATTATGAATTGATAAAGACCAAACAAAAAAGAAGGTTTTGTAAGGCTTAAATTTGTTTTGATCTTGTAGTTAAGAATGCCTAGCAATGGAATAGCAGTGTTGAAAATATTGACAAATTTAGAAAACCCTTGTTCTTCTTGAAAAGTTAGTCACTGGTATTGCATTTCCAACAAGTTTTTCTTATTTAACCCCCACCCCCCAACCCCACCCCAACCCCTCAAACCCCCTATATATAACAGCTGATATGTAAACTAATTCAATGCTGTATTTTCTTCTCCCATCATGTAGGTCAATTTACCAGATAAAAACATCAAAACACACCAAATCAAGCTCTCTAGCCAAGAACAGAAGGTCTATGACAAACTCTTTCAAATTTCCAGGTAATCCATACTCCTTTTTCTTTTTTAGCTCTTTTATTTATTATGACAAAAAAATCATCATTTTCAAGTATGCAGTATCTACATTTGTAATATTTTCTTCAGTCACTTTGAGGCCAAAAAATAAACCTTTGTAATAATCTCTACTAAATCTGTGTTATCTTAACTGAAATATAACTCAGCATGTTTCAGAACTTTTTCCAAATTGGTTCACATTTTTTTACGCACACACATTTGCAAATTTGTATGCACTGGCAACATTGAAATTTTAACACATCTAAACTAATGGAAATGATGACACCATGTTATATGTAAAAGCACCCTTACCAAAAACCAAAATTACTCCCCAGAGTGATGGACGTCTGCCAACTTTTGTGCCCCTGCTCCCAAAACTTTGCGTCCTATGTATTAGACAAAATGCCTCAATCTTTTAATTTGATTTAATACAAGATCTATGTAGTGTTTACTTGGATGCTCCTATTCAGTAAACAGTTTAGTCCAATACAGAAAATGTTTGTGTCCCTCAAATTTTCAGTGCAATATTTTCTTTTTTTTTAATTTGAATACCTTCAAAGGGGCTACCTAGTTTCATCATTCCTGATACAACATTTGTGAACTCAAGTAGCAAATTAAATATTAAATAAAATTCTTTTTCTTTTCTTTCTTCAGAGGAAAAGTACAGGACTACATAAATTACCAGGAAGACAAACGAGATGGTTACGTGCTGGAATCCTCAAGCGGTCGGTCAGCCAATGCATTTGCAACTCACGGTCAGGCGTCTGCCATCGAAAAGACCCACGCAGGTGGCACAGGTGGAGCCACAGAGGAAACAACAGCTGCCCCCAGCGGTAAAATGAGTGGCACCCAGGTGTTGACCATTCTCCTACGATTACGGCAGTGTTGCACACACCTGAGTCTATTGAAGGAGGTCAGTTTTGTGGGGGTTCTGGGGATATGTTAGTAATGTTGGTGTACGGAGAGAGGCAGTTGGGGGGGGGACATATGGCACTTTGTGTTCGGGCAAAACCACAAGGTAACCACAAAACATTCGGACACAACGAATCCTCTTTGCATTTCGGTTCATTAACAGTATTTGCATGTTTTTTACTACCAAAAAAAAATCAGGAATTTTTCTTTAAGTTTTCAATAGCAAGGCACTTTTTAACACAAAAAAATGGTACTTTAAATTATCAACAAGCACTTTCTAATTACAAAACATGGGAATGTGAGTACTTTTTCCCAAAAAAAAACACAGGGTACTTGGCACATTTTAGGTTATTCACAAACTTTGGGGTACATTCTCTCATATCACTGTAGCAATGAAATTGGCTAATCATTGGTACATCAGAATGGAACAGTCCAAATTGTTTTCCTTCAAGATGAATCCATTCAAGTTTTTGTTTCACAAACTTCACTACAAAAGTAACAAGTTCATAATTTTCCCTCTCTATAACCTTATATTTAGGAAGCTGCTTAAGTTTAGAAGCAAGTTTCTCTCAGGACTGAGAGTAATATGATGCATTTAAAAAAAAAAAAATTATGAGTGTTGTCATCTATCAGACTTTTATTGTTAAACTAAATATTCACACATAGCTAATCTAGATGGAAAGTCAATTTACCTTGTAACTCTGGTTTCTTACTGAAGGTTGCCAAAATTGGGAACAGGTTGAAATTACTAAAGGGAGAAAGTGCCATCCTCAAGTTGAACAAACCTTTAGCTGTTTTGACCAAATGTTGCTAGCTTCATATCAATTTTGAAGTTGGAAGTATCATTTTCGTATTTGAAGCAAATATTTCAAACAAGATTTGGTTTGCAATTTGCTTTAAAAATCATTCTACTGCAATTTACCAAAACCTGCAAGACCGCAACTTTTACAAACTCCTTTCCCCATATCTTTGCTCGAAACATACAATAGGGTACGTCTGTTTGGAAGCAGCGCAGAGTTTTGTATGGTTTAACGTTTACTATTTTTTGGGGCTGGAACATAAACCGATTGACTTTGACAACTCTGTACAACGAATAACAGAAGTATAGACATGTTACCATAGTGTTAATTTTGTTGCGGTATAAATTACAAATATTCCGACCAAACCATAGGAGATTTATCCCAAGAATTTCTCATAATGCAAGACTTGCAGAGTAAAATGGGAGACGCTAATACTGTTCGCCATTCCGCTAGATTCCGCATCAGCGAATAACTTCGAAAAAACTACCACGTCTTTGGAAAGATGGGATTCTAACCCTGAAACCTTGGATAAATAGTTTTGTTTCTTGGTTTCTGAAGATACCGGAGGACGAGGAACTCAAGGAAGACGGTATAGAGCTCTCTCTGATTGGACAGATGAAGGACCTTGGACTGTCTGATGGAAAACTGGATCACAAGGAGGAGGCAGCAGATGGGAGCAAAGAAGAGATCGGTAGTCAACAGAATACTAGCTCAAAGGTAAATAAAATGAAATACCCCGGTGGACATTTATATGCAGAAATGTAGGGAAAATAATACTTCTTATGCTTGGGCGACTCAAGGAAGCTTGGTATCGAGTACCCGAATCTTGTGAAGCAGTTTTGGAGGTTCTGAATTTTGCCTCTTACAGAATATTATGGTTTCCTGTTTATTAAAAAACTGCTATACAGCTTTGCACCTGTATCGCAATCTGTGATGCGATACTGGATAAATTATTCACCGTAAATCAATTAATGTAGTAACATTATATAATATAGTTTTGTATATTTCATGAACTGTTTCTTGTGAATCACAAAAAGAAAGAAAAACTTCTTCATGTTGAAGTAATGTCAACACTTTCTTTGTGTCATGAATATGTCTGAAGTGATATCGGAATCCGATTTTAGTTCATTTTCCAAGAATAACAGGAATTTTTGCAATGTTATAAGTAAAAATAGTAAAGAAAAAATGTTCAAATGACACATGCAAGGATATTAATACAATCTTGGTAACTTGGTAACATTTCCTAATTTTCTGTCAACTAGTGAAATCTCTGAAGTTTCATTGGAATTGTTCATTACAATATATCCTATTGTGACGGATTCTTTGTCGAGAGCAGTCGACGGGCTTAAAGAAGGACAGAGAGAGTATATGAGTTTTCAATGTGCAATATAATTATAAACAACAACAAAATTAATAACAGTTAGAAGCATCTTTATACATATTCTCTTAAGTTTAAGATCTATTTCGTATCTACTGCATATGGTTTCAATCAGCCTCGTCTTCACTCGGTCTCGATATATTTCTCCCTTTTGGTCTTAGTATAAGTTCTGTTTCGTTGAAGGTTCTTTCAACGTGTTCAATTCATGGCGATTAGGTAACAAAAATGTTCTCGCTTTTCTTTCTAGCATGTCTCTATATGAGCGTCGGCTTTTGGCCTTAGTATTTACATTCTCTTACTTTCTTTCTTTCTCGTTCAGCTTGTATTTTCCCTCCCCCTTGCCTCTTTTGCCATCTATAAAGGTACCAAAATCAACCGATTTAATGCATAAGAGTAATGAGTCACTGTTATCTCAATGACGGTGGATATACTGGGTTTTTTTCTTGTGAACTAAAATTTGGCCTAAATTTTGCATAATTAAACAAAGAGCAACGTATGGTTTTGCTTTTGTTCGGTTCAAGCCAGAGATGGAAAGGAAAAAGTAAGTACGTGGCTGTACGGTACTACTACTTATACCCCTCATGCCGAAACTAAGGGTGCACAAAACTATGACTAAATAATTAGCTTTTTAAGTCAACACGCAAAGCAATTAATAAAACACCTAAGGGGGGTTTATCAGAACCGTGTTGTGACACCTATCAACAATACACAAAGAAACCAGGAATTGAAGGGTAATCACCTCAGGCTTAAAGTCATGTTATGCATTCTATTTTCAAACACATACTTGAACTTGAATCCATATCATTCCTAACAGCCTACGAACACCTCTGTCAACAGACACAGGCTTTGTTTTGTATAAAACAGAACAAACTCCGCGGTGTAAACTACAACCATTTAGAGCTACTCGATGAAAAACTGTGGCAGTGGAATCAAGAATGTTTTCTGTACATATATTAGTGACCCTTGATATAGTACAATGTTTACAACACGGGACTGGTGTCCGATGCCTTGTTTATAAACAAACCTTTAAATCTGCTCAAAAATTATTTTAAAATACCAAATAGAGCTTATTCCTGTGGAAAAAAAGTACCTCATCATAACGATGAAATTGTAGGAAACACTGTCAATAGTGGAAAAAATGATTTAGGCCGTCATGATAGGCATCACTTTGAGCATCCTTATAACGGAATGCATAATACCGCTTTAAAAAAGTGAAGTGCGGTGACTGGCGGTGACTTCTGTTATGGAACAGCAAATTCCTGTTCTCCGCTGGTTTACACAACAAGTTTATATTAGGCAGTATTTTATTGTTTTGGTAATAGTTATGAGACCCTGCTCAGCTGCTTGTGAAATAAATTTGATAATATATAGATATATGTTATGTTAGAAAATTGCATATTTAAATGGACTTGAACACAACAGTCATATTTAGCCTTTGTCCCCGAGATTGTTCTGTTAGTTGATGAGTAATAAACTCCCTAGACCAAATTCTTTTCCCAAAAGAGAGCTACTCTGTTTTTTTTTTCTTTTTTTTCTTAAGGTTCTTTATATTACATATAATCTAGATAACTTAATTAAAAGTCTAAACACTTAACATGTGTCGTACCAACTGAACTATTCCAGTATATAGGGATATATGCATACTAGTATGTCTACTGAAGCTCAAAATTAAAATTTCAGATCATTTTCTTTTATTAGCAAGAAGGAAATGTGATCTTTTGATTTGAATAGTATCACATAATCAGCATTTGAATGATTTTTTGATTAGTGACAAAAGACAGTAAGTCTCAGCCCAGTTGTGACTATTTTGCTAATGCTAATACCACTCTTTACTGTTCTCCCATATCATGCTTTAAAGCACTCCTACTGACAGTACAAACCACTGCTAATTTTTATCTAATAACAAAACATATTCGTACCTGCTCGTATCGTCAGTACGAGTGCTTTAAAGCAAGACATTAGGTAAAGTGTAGAGGAACTTGTCCCAACTGGGTGATACCCAATGATATTGAATACATTCTACAATTTACAGCCCTATTGGCTGGACTTTACCAATATCAGCATCTTGTTGGTCAGTAATTGCTGCAAACTGAGGTATACTCTTCCGTATACTGTTTGACACAGTAAAGTCCTCCTCCTCCTCCGGTGATGTAATTTCCTCTTCAGAGCTTGGTCTTCTCATTTGGTTTGACTCGCTCTGTTTGTCATCAGGGCTGTTCTTGTAGTCTGCATTAACATGTCCAGAATCTTTCTCCTCATCGGATATACTGGCCACGCTTCCTCCAACAGAGGAGGTGTATCCCATGTTATCTTTATCCTCCATCTCAACGGATCTGGCCGCCACGCTTCCTCCAAAAGAGGAGGTGTATCCCATGTTATCTT
>KN886906.1:54603-70692 GCA_000934455.1 Apostichopus parvimensis
CCCATAACATATACCTTTCTTTTAAATGTAAGGAAGCTCATGATTACAGTCCCTTATTGCTACCTGTAATCCAGATTGGGCTCTCCACGACATAGTGGCCTGACCATGGTTCAATGGCAGTCATCAATCCATCCCGGAAGAATGGCAAGTCGTCATAGTAACTGGCAATCAGGTTCCAGGATATCGTGCTGGTCATATTTCCATTCACATAGTTTTGATTCAAGATCTTAAAAAAAATATCAAACAAAAAACAACATACAAACAACAACTTAAAGCTGTAAAGTTGATGGTTGACGGGATGGTAAACTTTAATTTTACTAACCTTATTGTTGCGAATGTCTTACAAATAAGGTACAAGTTCAAGAGGGTCACATTCATCACTAGCTCATATTAATAAATTTAACAACTTTCCATGGGATTAACATCATTCCATGTAGAAATTTTGATCCTCGATGAACAGTTTGGGTGAGAAGATAGTCACAGAACTTTTTGGAAACACTGGAAATTTTGCTGACAGGTTTAAGAAATATCAGCAACAAACCCCAAAAGTATCAAAATCGACTTCTAAGTATGACTCACTCACCCTCGCCCAACATCCTGCTCCAACATTGTCATTAAATGTGCTGTAGTCTTCGCTTGACCAAAGGGTCTTCTTTGTTTTCTGACAGTCCGGGGTGGTCACTGTGCCTGGATAATGAAAGCTACAACAGGAAAAATTGTAATGAGAAAATACTTCAATAAAGTTAAGTGTCCTGCATTGTAGTCCATGTAAATGAATATTCATGCTAATCGTGAATATGCATACTCTGTTCCTATTCTTCAACGTGCAATAATAATTAAGCATCCTTAACTACTTTTACCAGTTTGTAATGAATATTCATACCTTGTCATTACTACTTAGGAATAGTTTTGCATTTAGTATCCCCTCCCAAATACACCTACCTTCAGAGGTTCAGGAGAGGTACATACACTACATCGCAATATTGTATAACATGTATGCATAGCACCACCAATCTGATTTTAGGCAATGTGGCGCAAGCTACTTATTCTTGTACAGATGTGCTCTATTAAATACTTAAAGTTAACTCAACCAGCACAAATGTAAGCTACAAAATATTGATGTATATCAAAGTATTTTGAGCCCTTCAAAAAACCTTTCAAATGGTTAATTATGAGGGCAGTAGACCAGAATTTGAAAAGGTCACCTTTAAGTCTGAACAAAGACGAATAAGAGTGTTAAAGTGGCGTGGAGACAGGTAAGTGAGGACTATAGTAAGCACACTATTACAGTCACAATAGATAGCAACATTGAAGATGGTTGTGAGTCATAATATATGAAGACCTACCCCAAGATTGAAATAGCAGCTGCCAATTCCTTATCTCGCAAAACGTCTCCAACGATCTGAAACTTTCCGTCAGCAGCAACAATCTCCACGTTGCCGAAACCTTGAGAATCTAAGGCGGCACGTAACTTCTTTATGTACTCAATGGAGTATGATTTCTCATTCCATATCTAAACAAGGAAAATAAGCTGCCAAGTTTAAGACACTGCACAAAATTGTAATAATCTATATTTGATACCGCATAAAAAAGCCTGCCCTCAACCTTCGTAGAACCCAAAACAGTTGGTCTAGAATATTAAGGAAAGACCCTTAGCAACCCATAGGAGCACGTTAGCTGACAAGTGGAACATTCTGCACAAGTTTCAGTAGTGTTGCAATGTAATTTTTGTGGACAACTGGCCACAGGATTGATCTATCCAGCTTGCAAACGGGACAAGCGATGTGTGTAACGGACAAAAAAAAGCATCCAACTTTGCTTGCTTGCTGGTTGGGAGAACGCTATTGTCATGAGGAGACAGAAAAGTTGTTTGTGTTTGTATCTATGTCACATCACACAGAATGTTGCAGGATCTCAACATAACTGAGGGACAAAGTTATATGCCTAACCTTGCAGGATGTAACACAACACAGGAATGAATGTTACCTAACAGAGGAAACGATCTCTCACCAGAATAAAAATATAAAGTTAAAGGTACATAGAATAAAATATGTAAAAACACATTCTGAATACCATTATCTTTTCATTACAGTTTCTCAAACTTGGACATATGAAATAGTCACGGACATGTCCTTGTCGCATGAATACATCATGGGCACATGTATTAGTCATGGACATGTCTTGGTCGCATGAATATATCATGGGCACATAAAATAGTCATGGACATGTCTTGGTCGCATGAATAAATCATGGGTACATAAAAAAGTCATGGATATGTCTTCGTCATATAAAATCATCATGGGAATATGAAATAATGGACTGATGAAACAATCTTCTGCAAATGAAATAATCAGGGGCGCAAAACGATCTTGTACATGGGCATATGAGATAATCATGAATAAGTGAAACCACCTTGCAGCTTGACACTACATGTGAAGCAATAACGGTCGATTGTGACAAAATTTCCTACGACCATACAGAGCTGAGCAAATAAGAGAGACTCCCATTTGTACGAGGGATCAGTAGTTGAAAGTAAATTTCCCTACTTCCAACATTCAAGGACTATGAGAGGAGCTCTGAGCTTGTCAAATCCCTATAGTTGCAAGAAAGCAAGAATCATTTGCTCACACCAATATAATCCATGGTTAGATTGTGATACTTCTTGGCGCCAGCAATCCATTTCATGGTGTAGTTCACAGTCACATCGGGATCAACGAAAGGATCGTTCGTTCCGTTACCGATCCACCCGGGCCAGCCCCAAGGAAGTCCATAGAGCTTGATATCAGGATTTCTCTGTGTGTAGTGCAGAAGAAATCATAAAAGGTAAGGTACAAAACGTATTAGCCATAATTTTTATGACATTTTTAATGACTTCTTTTCATGACATTTTTAATGACATGTTTTTAAAGACTGTCTGAATAAACAAAGTTGATTAGTTTATGTTGAGCATTTATTTCATTTTTGCATGACATGTGTACACTTACTCTTACATTATTATTAGTTATTGCTATTTATAGTTTTCTCTTCCTTATCCTGGACCGACTATGTCAATGGTGAGATGCGCTAAAAATCATACCAAACATGGAAGGTCATGTGACATGCTCCTTTGTATCACTGAACTCTTATAGTACTTCTTGAATCTGCATACTACAACCACTAAAGTCAATATCTCATAGCTACTACATTTCCTTGTGAAGCTACAGGAACAGTGTAATCAAACTGAGTGGTACATTTTCACAATGTTTACCACAAATTTTAATCCCAAAATTACCATTTTGAGTACTTTCTTTCAAACAGTCCAACTGCAGCTGGAATGCACGCAGCTTATCAAGACTGTACACAAATGTACATAGACCCAAGAAGCAGACGACAGGATTGGTTGTTCCTTAGCAACGCAAGGCTCCTTGCCGATTTTGCATGTACTGTACACAAGTGCGTATGACCGAGGTAAGGAATCTATAAGACTCTGACACATGCTCGAATAGTAGCCAGGGTCCATACAGATCAAGTTTTTTTATGAGACGGAAAGACAATCTAAACAACGTTATCATCCAAACCTAGCTAATTATTCTCAAATTTTTCCGTAAATGCCTGTTAAAGTGGCATTCTCTTGTCTGTTCCAACAAGTAACACTAGCTTTCTCTTACACAAGCTGCGACAAACAATGTATTGAACGATTGTATTGAAAACAACTTTAATACTAACCTTTTTAGCTTCCTTCATGAGATACCATTCATATCCTCTCTGATAATTCTCTTCATCGGGACTATGCATGTGCGATGATTCAGTGCCATCTGTGCTCTGTGCATCACCGCCAATCTCTACCTTAAATATGTGCAGGGAAGCCCCAAAGTTTGGCTATCATGCAAGAAGAAGGAAAAAAAAACAATGAGAAATGTTTCAGGTTACATATAGTATACATATGTATACTAAATATCAAATAAACCATGTATGGTTTTGATCAAATTTATGAGTTAACTGTGTAGGTATTTATTAATATATACTAGTGAAAAGAACACTATCCCAGTAAAGTTAAGCTGACACACTATTGCAGAAGTGATATTATAGTTGATGCTATCAAGTAACAAATTATTAAAGGCTCAAGTGAATTTGAGGATGACTATTTTTCTATAGGCAGGCTTGACCATCATAAGTTTTCCTTGACTGATGTAGTTATGGGGGATGGACCTTTATAGTCCGAGAGGGCTAAAGGTGGGTCCAGGGTTTTATAAGGGAGGGAGTGCCTTATAAGGTGGTCTGGGGTTGTTGTACCAGAAACAAATATATATATACATTTTAGATGTCAAATGGTGCCTTCTGAGGCTTGGTTTGGACTAAAATTTAAAAATGGATGCCTTTTGTCAGAACGACCTCATCTTTCCATTAGATAAACATTACATACTGTTGATGCTGTCAGTACAGGTTCTTTGAAGCATGATATGGCAGCACAGTAAAGAGTGGTATTAGCACTAGGAAAATTGTTCCACCTGGCTGCCTCAAGAAACTGATTCTGCTTTTGACCATTACAACCATCATTGTAACAATTAGTCTCATTTATGATGAGGCCATTCTGACAATAGGGCATCCGAATTGAATTGAGGAAACCTAAACAGAAAGAGGTAACAGGGATTGTTGATGTCAGTCCCATAATGAATAAATGGGACATCGGTAAATCTATTAAGATTTATAGTACAATGATATGACTTAAGTTACTTAAAACAATCTGTAAAGTAAGCTTAGGTCCAAGCATCCTACCACACAAAACTTACCAGGAATAAAAGATCTAGTATTTGTTGTTGATATTTAGGGTCATAATCTACTAGAAGCCTGGATGTGGCCTGAGGAGGGAAAAGAGTAAATTGCACTTTAATACATAATTAGTAAAATATCCCTTTTTCCCACCATCTGGGATCAATCATATTTTGATATTGCTTATAGAAATTTAAGTGCAGTAACATATTTATGAACTTTGAAAAAGAACTTATGAAAAAAAGAAATAAAATAATATTCTTTTAGCTACAGACCATGTAGCATGCACAAATGATGGTGACAAGAAAAGTATTGTAATAGCTTTCTATAGATTTGCAGCAGAGGTTAACACGGCCAAATTTAGCATCATCTCTATGAAGAAGGTCGTTTGGCACATACTCTTTCAATAGTACCAAGGTATGGTGTCGTCCCATGGGCTCATTGCTTCACATATTGCATATTAGATGATAGATCAAGTACAGAATGCACTTTAATACTCACCCCACCTCCACTTATGGCTCCAATGCCATCAAACCTTCTTCCCAGACCAGCAGTGTCGTCGAGGGTATAGTCACACATCACATGGTTCATGACTTGAAGGATAATAATGAGGCAAAACTGAGGTGCTCTAAAGCTAAGCTGTTGACCTTTTGATGCCATTTTCACAATTTGTTAATCCTCTTTTAGTAACAAACTTCTGGCATTACCCAGATTTTGCCTTTAACAACCTGGTTAAATCCTTCAAAGAGAAAAACCAAATGAAAATTTTGTTGGTGAAATTTCATAGATGTGAAAATGGTTAACTGTATTTGAAAGCAATCAAATAACTCAAACAGTAAAATGATAAAACTCAGGAGCAATGTTCTTTCATTTGTGTAGCACTGTGCCCAGGGCAGGCCATACGTTCTAAAATTACTACACCCAACGGGAATAAAACTGAATGCACTGAATTTTGTCTCTAATAAAATGCTAAATGGTTCATGTGTAAAGAAACTGTGTGATCTATTTGTCTTTGTAAATTTTGTATTGCAATTCGCCAATTTGTAAAGCATTTGCTATGCCATACTGAATAAATTATTCCCAGGCCTATAGTATGCTACAGTTTTGGTAATTAGATAACATTTAACATTAAATACATATGGTCTAACGGTAGGTCCAAATATGGTAGGCTTACTGCAAAACTACTCCTTTCTACTGGTACTCATGAAAGCAGCATATAGTAGCCTTACAAGTTAGTTTATGGCCAAGCCTGACTTAGTTAAGGTCACAAAGTGGGGATTTACATTTTAAATTTGCATCTCTTATGCTCTTAAGGCTCCCACTGAAAATCTTCATTACATACAAAACTTCTATTATTAACACAAATAAGGCTTTACCATCACACATCATCAGACATAATAACAGAGCTCCCAACTGACCCGCATTTCGCGGGTTGGACCAGCATTCTAACACCCAAACCCGCTGACCCGCGCAAGCATCCGAAAAACCCGCATTGTAATTGTCAAGTATACATAAAAAAAATTGCATCAAATTTTGACTTAGCAACCATCATTTCTTTAGCATTTAGCATAATAGAGTATAAAACCTCCTTTACAGCATCATTTGAACCTCAAATTAACCTATATATCTTTTCATTGGGGCGAGCAGCGAACATTTTCATGCACGGGAAAGAATGAATTATCACCTACTATTCAATTTATTGATGTTACACACAAAAAAAAATCATATTTCTCAGAAAATTTTGGGTGACAAAAGCCTTTCTAAGTGCCACCATTTTACATGTAGGCATCACCAGGATTCCAAAAAAAATCCATATATACCCCTCCCCCAGGGCGGCGATTCGTGGCATGGACCAGCATTTGCCTTCTCAAGAGTTGGGAGCTATGTAATAAGAGGGTACATTATGCATTAACCATATAGGCCTTGCCTATGTTGGTACAGACTACGGTACATGTACTACTCCCTGGTACTACTATCTAGATGCTATGATCGTATGCAGTAGGATGAGCCTACTGGCTAGGTAGTGTGTACTGCAATGAAGTTATGGAATATGCTTACTAGTAAATACTGTAAAGTACTAAATACTGAAAATGGGGGCCTCATGCCATCCCCATGGTCTAAGCTGTAACTATGGCCTAGTGTTGGGCTTACTAATACTACTTACTATTGTACTAGGCCTACAGTAGTTAGCCTAGGATACTGTAGTCGTACTACTAGCCTAGTTGTTACCGTTTTAACACTTCACTGTCGTCTCCACGTAAAAATTAAAGCTGTTGCAGCAGGAAGCTGACAGATCAATACAATTACCACTTTCAATGCCAAAGTAACCTTGCGTGAGATTGGCCTGCGATTATCATTCGCTACATCGATAGCAGTTAACCCATGCAGCTTATTAATTTTCGCGAAACTAGGTCTTAGTCATTGACTATCGAATATGAACTCGGCTATGTTAGTTTTAGTTACTCAAAGTTAACAGAACTAGCATGTAACCTTTGTTTGACCAAGTCAAGGTTGATATCAAGTGTCACGGCCTGTACCGCAATGTAAACGGTTTCCTGAATTAATGGGACAGTCCTATTGCATGACCATGGGGTCAAGGGAGCTGGTTTCTGGTTCGTGGGACAACGCTGTATAGGAAGTATTAACAATTCCTGATCACCATCTTCACAAACTAGCCTGTACCAGAGCCGTATATTCTAAATATACGGCTTTGGCAGAGCCGTATATCCGGCTCTGGCCTGTACCAGAGCCGTATACGCCCCCTTTAGTCACATGTAACGTTGTTATGTTTTTGTTTGGGTTTTAGATGGAACAGTGAAGATCGTAATCTTCTATAGACAGGTGTCAATGTAAATTCTAAAATCATTTAGAACAATATAATGGATGTTTAGACATGTTTGGAGGACTATAACATAACATACAAAGTTTTTATCGAATTGAATTTCATATTTTAAACAACTTTTCAAGTCGTAACCGCAACAAACATAATATGATGGCATGTTCTAAAGGAATTTAGAGTAAACCATATACTTATGTTTACATTATAATCACAATCTTGGTTATGTTAAAGTTTTATACGATATACATCGTATAAAGTGACAACTTAATCTGAGGACAAAAATTATATTTTGTTCCATCACACTACGAAGGCTGACAACGTGTCTGTCCTTTAAACAGCTGAGCTACTTTTTTATGAACAAACAAATTACCGGTGGATTGAGTCACTGTTCCTTAGACGCAACACAAGCTCAAAAGGAAAAATTTATAGGCCATTATGGCCTCAAATAGCATATTTTAATGCAACTCATTTTGCACTCAGGAGGTTAAAAGACGATGTTTTCGTTGAGTTTATATAATGTATGTTGACAAACATTTGATAAAACATTTACATTTAGGCATGTACTGAGGAGTCGACGTCAGCATCAATTTAGCTGTAAATGCGCATTTTTCTTTTGAGCTGAATATCTTGAAAACCCAAAAAGCTATAGTCCTATATACATATACAAACCACTATTAACGACTAAGTTCTCAAAGTGATCTTTCCTCTTGGACTATGATATACCAAGACTAAAAATCCACCTACTTAAAGTCACCCTTTAACTTGGTTTATTATTACCGTCTTTAGACAAACTCTATAACGCTAATTCTTAGTCATTGTACGTACTTGACATCAAGGAAATAGAACCGAATGTTTTTTTGTATAAATACGTTAATATATTATAAAAAATAAGTTAATATACTGATAATATATTAACTTATTATAAGTATGAAATATTTGTAAAAGAATGTTCACTAAATTTCAGTTTCTATTCTTTACAGAAATCGCTATGGAGTTCTGTAGGAGCCATATATAACATTTAAGACGAAACGATTACCCCCTCAACCAAGCGTGTATGAAAATAGTTTAATTAATATTAAGTTTTTCTTTCATTAGGTGCCGGTCGTGCACATTTAAGATAATAGGAATGAAGGCGGTGCTGGTAACACTGAAAATATACCAGTAAACGGATGAAGGTTTTATAGTCTTCCGTCTGTATGACTCTATGTATCAGCTCCTGTTCATGTTGCACGCGATGTGTATTTTGGATAATCGAGTAAGCTGTTTCAGTCGTTTGGTCTATATTACACGGGTCTACCGTCCCGCCTTTTTTATCATGGCTTTAGAATATATCATAATGAGTAAGGTAACTTACCTTGGATTACTGTTAATCCTTATAACCACTGGCAGAATCGGCGACTGTAGGGCTGAGCGTACATCAAGCAAGAACGAAGGTAAGATTATAAGTATATTAGAAAATTTTTCTAAAGTTACTCAAAACTAAAATGGGCAATGTATATATATACTAATATAGTTTGGACGATTGCTGTCTAGGAAATTAACACTGGTAATAATTTTAAGACTATTTTGCTATTTGCCAATGGCAATCGGTTTTCTTGTACGTCGATATACGTTTCTCAGGATGGACTGAAATTGCGATGAAACAACGATCTGCGATATTACTTAACATTCACATCAATAAGACCGAGTCTGTGACTGTCTGTAACACTGATATCTAGTCTGTGATTTTCTTTACCATACACACCATTACCAGCCATATCATCACTGGGACTAAGTATGTAGTTTTACCATCCTTATCGCTGCTATTTTCTTTCACCAGCCATATGATCACAAGGACCTATTCTGGGCTTTAAACATTCATATTACTCTGGCCGAGTTTGTTACTTTCTTTAACATCTGTTTCATCACCAGGACCTAGTCTTTGATTCGCTTTACCATTCATACTTTCATAGCACTGGGAATTATGAGCTGTGGCTTGCTTTAAAATTTACACCATGGGGAAATACAGTCATTCACTCTTATTGTTCATATTCATTACTAGGAAAAAGTCTGACAGTTTACAATGATTTTCATATAAAGGAATTGATCAACAATACAGTATTTGCTATAAGTATAATATCACTATAGTCACGTTAAATTCGTCCAAAAGCCAAGACAAGGAAATTATCAGAGAAACGAACAGTTGATCGAATCATATCATCCTCATGACACCTCAAAATTTCAGAATAATAACTGGGCCCTCCTCAAACCACCTCTCACCCCACCCTCCTTCATTTAACGACACTGGCAACCTGACAGTTTCTTTTTACATAAAACTGTCTAAATATCGAGCTTTCCTTACGTTTTTAAGTGCTCTCCTGTGTCCTTTTTATTGCTGAAATAATGTTACATGCCATTGAGCATACACATAGACAAATTGTATGTTTAAGTAAGCCTATACCTACTGTTTCCTTATTTCCATCGTGCTTTAATTATAACAACCTCGATAGTTTGCTTTGATATCTAAACAATTTCTACAGACTTCTTTAGAATTCACAAGTTTGGCCAATGCCAATGAAAGTGTATATTTATGAGTGTTTAGAGTGGAATGTTTAGAAAGGTGGAGTGCACTTTTGTCATTTTTATTGCCCGAGCGCACACATAAAATTGTTTATGTGTAAGTAGGCCTACCTAAAATATTCAAATCAGCCAATTGGGACAATTTCCTGATACTTATATATTCCACTCTTTACTATCCGCCGTATCATGCTTTATAGCACAAGTAATGAAAGTATGAACAGTTCGCAACCTATATCGATATATAAAAATATGATATTCATACTGCATGCTCATATACTGTCAGTCTGAGTGCATTAAAATGGAACATGAAGGAACAGTATAGCCTATAGAAAAATATGATCCCAAATGGGCGATATTTATTACCAAATATAATGCCCTCCCCGGAGTTAAAAACATATTCTTTAATTAAACAGTTAAAAACCTCTCTTCATGAACTCCAAATCAGCATCTTTGTAATATTATAAGCACTTATTACCTTTCACATTCGAAAGTAGGCTAAACATCGTATTTTTAGCATCTCGTTTAAGTACTCAGCTGCAAAATGAAACTTCATCAGATTGAAACGAAAACGTATATTAGCCAGCACTTCTTTGGATTTTAACGGCAATGCAAATGTTATGGACACTCGACACGCGAAATATGTCGACGTGCGTGCAAACCACTCATTCAATTTACCCATAAGAATAAAACATTCATATTCAAGCACCTCTAGATCATATATGTTAAGGTTATCTATTTTTTTGATGGGAGTACTCGATTCGGTTAAGCCCAAATTAAAGGGTTGTTTCTTCCTTTCACATTTTTTACATATTTGCAGTTGTCTTGTTCACCTTGTTATACTATGTGATGAAACAAACAATAATATGCAGAAATGACAATATAACAGATGTGCCTTTAAGAACAGTGGCTTGCACAGGGTTTCAAAATGTGGGCTCCTCAATCCTAAATTTCCCTCAACTGATGCAGGTATAGAAGCATTTACCTGCATGTACCTGCCGACGAGTGCTAAAGGCTGGCCCAATGTTCTAGGAGTGTGGCCCTGGGGTTGTTGAGACGGACTGATTTATTATGTCACCTTGGGGAGGGGGGGGGAGGAGGTCCTGCACCAGAAACAATCAATGAAATGAAATAAAGGTCTCAGGCTATAAATTATGTCTAGATAATTTAGGTCTAAACGCAATACACCCGCACTTCCACAGATCCGCGCCTCCGAGGGCGTTTTGGGTCCTGAGGACTGGTCTAATTATTCCCAGACTGAATGTAGAAAACATTCCCCGACTGAACGTATTTCCCCGAGTAAAGTGGGAGGGTGGGAGGGTGGGAGGGTGGGAGGAGGGTCATGATCCCATGATCCCCTCGCCACTGTTTAGATACGCTGTCTGTGTGTACATATAAGTTTCATTATGTACTCACGCAGGCATGGGAATCTCTAATACGAAGAAGAGAACTCGGAGGCCAGCTATTCGAAGAGCTTCCGCTGAAATAAAATGAGTAATTCGTAATTCTACTGTAAGTGTATATAAACCAATTTTTGTGCTGAAAGCTTAATAATTAGTTTAATAACTAAATACCCTTAGTATAAAAGCAATAAGATACTTTTTCAACTCTTATACTCCAGTTTTCACACTATTCTTTCGATTGTTTTGCATTACAGATTTTGATATTATTAAATCAGAAGGACCCATTATGTCAGCAAACTTTCCTCTTCAATACAGAAATAACGAATATATTAAGTACCGTGTGCTGGCACCATCCAACAAGGTTATCCAATTGCGTTTCACACATTTGGATGTAGAAAGCGATGATAAACAATGCCATGACAAGTTAAAGGTAAGCAGAATGCTGTTAAACTTAAAGGTATAATCAGTATGTTTTGGTTCCAAATTTAAGTTTTTTATAACACTTTGCTGAAAGATCTGAACCTGAAGGAAAAAGTGAAAAAGATTTTCGTCAAATAAAGGTAAACGATGCTTGATCTTTAAGTCAGAGGTTAGTGGCTAGATATAGTTAAAATCGAATGTAGTCAAAGATGAATTTAAAGTGGGTAAAGCAAATGCAGTTAAGGCCAAATGTACTATAATAAATGTACCAAAGAATGAATTTAAAATGAGCATGACTTATTTACAAATCATAGACAAGCTACGTATAGTTAAAACCGAATATATAGTATATAGTAACATAAAATAACGTTAAACTGAGTTATGATTAGGCATATATAAGAAGATGAATACAGTTAAAAGCCGAATGCAGTTAAAGAGTGAGTTATTGAAACCGAGGTAGAGTTTATAGTGTAACATAGCTAAAGGATTGCTTTAGTTATATAAATCAGATGTAGAAAGTGAAAACATTTGTATGATAGCTCAGTAGGCCTATGTAGAGACATATATACGTAAGCCTAATATATTCATCTCAATTGCTCTTAGACTACATACACAATTTAACCGTATCTTCCCCGTTGAGAGGAACCAGAAATTTGTCGCTACTTTCAATTTAGTCTGCCATCAGTTATTTAGTTTCGAATCGAACGTAGGTCAGGAAGTTATCATTGTAATATATCTCTCATTTCGTGTTGTGTATTTTTTTTTTTGGGGGGGGGGGGCTGTAAGCTTAGGGGTATATGGTAACGTTAAAGTGCCGTCAAATCAACAAAATGATAAATTGTTCAGTTAAGATGTTAACACTTTGTCCGCCCCCCCCCTCCTTCCCCTACAAAAGACAAATTCCTTGCACCTATATACTAAGTAGGGAATTCAACAGTTTGTCGCAAAATGATTACATATCAAATGTCATCAGTTTACCAATTTGCAACAAAATGATAAATTAATCACTTCATTATTTTCACAAATCCAACTTTTTGCAAGTGTCCAATTTACGCTCAGAGAGAATTCATTTCTATACAATTTGTAGCAAATGGTAAACTGATCAATTAAGGATCTTGTCAATCTGACCTTTTCAACAAAATGATTCATTATACGCTCGTATATCATGACTGTCATCATTTCAACCTTTGCAGTAAAATGCGTAAATTGATCATTTCATAAATCTCATGACATCAACATTTTGCAACAAAATGGTTAACCTTCCTTACATCGGAATGTCAACCGATTTCAACGTTTGGTAGCAAAATGATGAATTGCAGCAAACTTCCAGAAAAAAAGATCTTAACATTTTGACGTACGGCAGCATAATAATTCTATATAATGGAGCGTACGTGATTCAAACATGAATTTTTTTCATTTTACTGCCTATTGAAAGTGCTCGGGGGGGGGGGGGGGGTTAACATAAAGGTACATTTAAATTTATCCGGCATTAATGTTGCGCTTAGCCTTAGCGTATATGATTATGTGACAAGATCATTTTCGGTTGTTCTCACTGGACCTCATTGGTGGTAAAAGATTGTGGATGTGAACGTAAATTAAGTTGTTCATTGCTAGTAACTCTGGTGACACAATTACCGAAGACAACTGGCACAAGTTATATGTAGACCAGTATCTCTAATCGTTTTTACACACTAACATTATATATAACACACGATATGTATACTTAACATTCACGTACAGATTTCTGAAGTTGCGTCGTTTAACAAGACAACACTTTTGCGCATGCTCTGTGGATGTCTTTTACCGTCACCAATATACAGTACGGTAAATAAAATGGATATCCTGTTCACTACCGATGCCACTACGACTCGAACTGGATTTTACGCAATTGTTTCGTTTATTGACCCAAACGATTGTAAGTTATTTCTATATATATATATATATATACATTCTACAGTTTATGAGGCCCTATGATATTTTATTATCTTTAAGTCCGTTTTCCCTTGAGTCAGTATAAGCAATTGAGTCAGATAGGAAGCTATGAAAAATGGAAGGGGATAAGTTGACAGAAAACGCAAACCACATTTATAGATGATACTGTGGCCCAGGTGAACCATGGGTAACTTCATGTCCAAATTAATAGTTTTTTTTCAAAACAGCGAATTTCAAAGTTTCACCGAAATGTTGACTTACAAAGTACAAACTTTCGAGTTCAGTCGAGTAAAAAGAAATATCGAAAATATGAGGTAATATGGAGTATTTGAAAACAGTACATTTATTTTTAATTTGACTGCGAGCATGGCGCTCCTGTTACTATAAAGAGATATTCTGATATATTCAGTGTGAATCAAAGCAATGATTCTTACAAACTGGTCTCCTTCCCGACAATGTTTATTGCCTCCCATGCCGGTATTTCTTTTGCAAAAGAGCACACCGCACCATAAGGAATATCGGTATCATATATTATGCGCTGTATACTTTATAATCATGCCTGTGCACAGGTGGTTGTAACTTTTTTCATGGTGCATGCTGTCTTTTTCTCCGAAAGGCGTGTGGGTTGAGACAGGCTACCACAACTATTAGAGGATAGCACAATTGTTGATTATTTGTACTTTAACTGTCAAATTGTTACCTTTAAATTCAGATTCTCCCAGAACAGAAAGTTCGTCGACGATATCCACATGCAGCCTGATCGTTACTCTAATTGTGGCCACTCTGTCATTTCTTTTCGGTTTTCGATTCCACAAGCGACTAATGGAACTGGAAGAGAACGTTAGCGGAATTCATCTCATTAATCCACAGTTAGATATCGTGCCTAGCATTAATGAATACCAAGAAGCCAGTGACAGTGACAACACACATAACAAGTCTGCAAATAAGCTCGAAGAAAGTGAAAACGTTGGAGGTTTGTGACCGTGTTTATAATTGTTTCAACTATATATAGACTTAAACACAGATTTTAGGTTTTCCAATAAAAGGATTGAAAAAGAGAACAATGTACCAATTTTATGGGTTTTTTCTATAAGCTTGACTATATACTAAGTTAGTTGAGAGGAAAATCCCATCTCAGTATGTTGTACCGGTTGTTTGAATGAAACCTATTTTTGTCCATCTAAAACATCCATACTAAAGGAAGTATAGCAAGGAAGTATAGGCTTATATGGTGCCTAGGTGTAAATCAGAGAAAATATATATACATATATACATATATATATATATATGTAGTTGTCAGTGTTCTCCTCAGTTAGAATTTCATCCCAATGTATCTTTTCTGTATATATAGGAAACTATTTTCCTCGGGGAATACAAGATATTTTCATATTAAAGAAAACAAAAACGTAGTTTCAGCTTAACTTCCATGATGACATCACTAAATCTGCTGTTGCCAGAGCTATTAATAAATGAATAAGTCACCATATTTTAAAAGTTTGTATCTCCACGTTAAGAAATGTTGCTAAGATGTGGTATTGCACACAAAAAAAAGAAAAAAGAAGATCAATAATGAACTTCAGCGGGCCGAAAATTCCCGGCTTCAGATGCGTTTCTTCCAGTGGCGTAGCCAGGATTTTTCGAGCAGGGGGGCACTGGGGGGTCACAAACTTTCCCTGGGGGGGTCACAAATTTCCCTAGCAAAAAGTTCCGCGAAGAGTGGTCATCCCTCTTCGGCAGTTAGAAAAATGCTTTTCTCAGAAAACATTTCTCACAGTTCATATTTCAAGAACATGAGATCACAATATATAATCAGTTTCAGTGTACATCAAACGGCCCATTTCCTGCAATCGGGGGCCTGTAGGGGCCATAGAGTTTTTGTACTCTATGTGCCGTGACGTCACCCCCCCTCCCCACTTCTTCGAGAATCGAACCTGCTGACGTTCATGTGCAAAATTCGTCGTTAGCACTTCAATTCCCTCTGGAGAGACAATACCTTTTAAAAAATTACCAATGGTCTTAATCAGTGGCGTAGGAAGGTACTTTTGAGTGTGGGGGGGGGGGCTGAAGACTGATGGCCAGCCTGGGGGAGGGGTCTAAGGGGAGGGGGTGTCCCTGGAATTTTTTGCATTTCCAGGTGGCCTCAGATGCAATTTGGTGCAATATAGCACACTTTAAACACCCACTCCATTT
>KN886907.1:21551-32324 GCA_000934455.1 Apostichopus parvimensis
CCTCCTACTTAATACGAACATCAATTTTGAAGAGAGGCATAGAATGTGCCCTGGGTTGGTGTAGCAATTTCAGATAGGGGGGGGGGGGGGGGGGGTATATACAGCACAAATGTGTAAAACATAAAGGGGAACAATTCGGCACAAATATACATTTCCAACATATAGGGCACTTGAATGCTCTCTAACAGCATGGTTATCTACAATACACAAGTTCTCGCTACCGAAAACTCTGAGGTTTAGTTGTACCAAGTTGTACTCCTTGTAAATAAGGTGTTAATACCAATATGCATCTCCTTTCGTCAGTGTTGGGTTAAAATAAGGGGTCACCTTTCTGTTATCATACACCCAGCTCCTATATTAAAAGCACTATGAATAACTAATTCAACAAACCTACACATCGACACACATCAGAGTAAATATACCTGAGGGCAATGACAGATATAGGTATCGGAAAAGGGATTGCTGAATTCTGTGCCAATTGGATATATTTATTATATTTATGAAATAATAATAATAATAATATCTATTAAATAATTACAGAAATTTCAAATGAAACAGATTAACGGTATCCATGAATTAATTACCGTAAACTTAATTACCGTAAAATATTAATGAACATTACCATGATCCTCTTTTGCTCGGGAAATTGGGACGCTATATCGACAATACAGTAGCAACCACTACATGTATAAAATTACCCACCAAATAGTTTGCCTCCATGCATCTCATTTACATATTAAATATTACATGAGGTACACTGACCCCCCCCCCCCCCCCCCCCCCACCAAATAGTTTGCCTCCATGCATCTCATTTACATATTAAATATTACATGAGGTACACTGACCCGTATTGGCCAACAGTTTAAGCAACTTATTTTCCAACCAAGACAACAACTGACTTTACCATCCCATACATACCACAAATCCCACACACAGGTCTCTGCAATATGGCTCCATTAGTTTCCACAAAAGTCTCTTCCAGAGAGAGTTTGGTAAAAAGACGTTTGTTTTTTTAACAGTTTTGAAAGACTATAAACAGTCATATAAATTTTCCCACCAAGACAGTCATCAGTTGACCTCAGTGGCATCTCAACCAGCATAGAGGAAGTTCTGGCATGGCCATCCTACAATTTATCTCAACTAATCGAAACTTTTGGGGGGATGACAAGAGTTTACAACTCGGTGTCTCGATGATGAGCCCCAGAGGACAGAGCCTCATGACCCACATCTCAAACTGAAGGAATATCTTTAAAACTTAAGGAGAGGAAATAAAGGGTGTTGGGCTTTAAACCAGGGGTGAAGAAAGGTCTTGTCAAAACCATCACTAAAATATGTCAAAACATGGTATCTTTGGTGGTCATCGCTTTGTTCCAAGTGAATCTATATACCATGCATGTGTATATGTATACTATATATGATGTGATACAGTACAGTGTTGTAGGTAGGCATGTTGTAGCAGTGGATAATATCATGATGAAAATTTTGTGTAGTAGTTTTGAAGACACTGAATTTAAGTGTCTCTTTAAACATATTTTAGCTGTGTACAAAAGCTTACTACACAGGGCACCCACAGTTGGGAACATTTTGTATATACTGTAGTGTCATGTCCTGCTTCAGAGCACTCGTACTGTCAGTAAGAGCAGTATGAATATCATGTTTCTATCAGATCAAGGTTAGGAACTGTTTGTACTGTCAATACCTGTGCTCTGAAGCATGATATGTGAGGACAGTTTAGAGAGATATTAGCAGTAGGAAATTGTCCCAACTGGCTGCACAGGGTTGTTATTCTATGCATAGCAATTTGCTGCTCATCTTGCATACTATTTTACCCACTCATGGTGAGTATGGATCAATGACTTTAGGACTGAGATCGGTGGGGAGGGGGGTGGGGGAATCATTTGGTAAACTAAAAGTCCATGTTGACAGATGTTCTAAGAGTTGTTTTTACCATGAAAATCAGTAGGGATACCCACCAAAACCACGAACAAATAAAATATGGAATTTGACCAAACATGTGGTCTTATTTGATTATATTAGATATGTCTACAAGAGATATGAGCACTGGGTGATATAATTTACAGTTCAAACCATGGTCACAATTTGTCATTTTTTTTACAAAATTCGGTTGTAAGTTTTAGCTACATGAACACACAAAACCACAACAATAAATCTTTGCATGATTCCTGCAGCAATTCCATCGTTTTTCATTCCATACAAAATGCATCGTTCCCTAAAATATTGATAGCGTGACACGTGTGTCACTGATGGGTAATTTGTCAATGAGGGCAGTCTAACATCCAGCCAATATTCTACAAGTTGGATGAACTGTATGATAGGGAATCCATCATTGATATAGCATTTCAATCTGCTGGAAAGTCAAATAATGGTCACCCATTCTCAAACTTTTATACACATAACATATACCGGTTCTGTGGTCGAGTGGATAAAGGCGGTGGCATTTGAAGCAACAAGGCTTGGCAATCAGGAGGTTAGGGGTTCGATACCCGGTCGTGTCATAGTAAGGTGGTTGTTTTCATCCACGAGCAATCTACCATTTTCCCAACTTAAATGACTTTCTAACTTGAAAAGATTCCAAATTTGAGTTTAAAATACTAAATTGGAAGCCACCCGACGTGTAATCCATTAGCCCTTGCCGGTTTCTCCTACTTTTGTGGTCACTGAAGCGTTGTAAAAATAACTGCTGATTATTATATTATAAATTTTTATATACAGCTTTTCAGCTCAAAAATATGTTTTTGCAATGCGAAAAATTAGCCTATTGCCTAAGTACACACTCCCTAATATCTATCGAAACTGGTTTTTGAGAGTGGAGGTCGTCCAGGGGAAGACTAGCCATTTACAAGAAATTCGGATTGCATCGTAGCTTAAAATACCCCTAAATAGGGTAAACTGATAACTTGTTCACCTATAACCCCCAAAGCTCTTTTTCCACCAATCCTACACATCTCTCCTGCAGTGTACATATAGATCATTACTATTGTGCTACATTTTTTTGTCAGACAAACAAATTTGCGGTTCGGACAGTCTGTTCCATGTGGTTCTCCAAGGGACAACAGGGTGGAAAAAATCCTTTAACAATTTACCCCTGCAAAGCCTAATAACCTTAA
The DNA here is from genome assembly GCA_000934455.1 of Apostichopus parvimensis. NCBI lineage: Eukaryota > Metazoa > Echinodermata > Holothuroidea > Aspidochirotida > Stichopodidae > Apostichopus > Apostichopus parvimensis. The sequence goes on from KN886907.1 coordinate 24,680, forward strand.
TATCTTGAATATCTTACACATTATCCTATTTAGTGAGTACTGCTGTTAAGCTTCTTAAGTACTACATGTACAAAACTTTGGCAAGGGGACGTATATGTGTGTACTATGTACACACATATATATATATATATGTGTTGTACTATGTACACACACATATGTATGTACATATATATATATAAAAATGAAAATCGTAATGAGTTGGAAAATCAAGAACAGTGTAAAAACTTCCAGCCTCCACCGGGATTCGAACCCGGGCCTTCCGCTCTGTACGCGGACACCCTAACCACTAGGCTATGGATGCTGATTGTATGTCCAGAGGTTCGAAACCGGTAAGGAAGGTCGTAATTCCACTGTTGGGGTTTGTCACCTGTATCGAACAATACTAGTTCTGTTTTTGGTGACATATTTTGCCTTACTCTAGAGATCAAACATGATGCTAACCAACTAGATATATATGTGTGTGTGTGTACTATGTACACTTTCACCTCAGAGGACAAACATATTACAAGATGTGGAATTACGTGAAACCCAGATGTCACTTTAATACTGCGGATGACTTTCATTTTAATTACGTTAATTAACTTTTAATATGTTATAGACTGTTAGACAACACCAATAAATTAAGCTTTCAAGATTTGTTTTGCTTAACCAATTAAAAATATCGAGAAATTTTACTTAAATCATCTGAGGCTCATTCATGAAAGCGGCTGGAATATATAGTCTAATACACAAACCATTAGGTCCTTTCCTCAGATGCAACACAACACTAAATGGGCAATACAGATTTTTATGGACTCCATATTAATCATTTGCAGTACAAGTTAGTCAAAGATAATGGTGTTGAATGCCATCCAAGCAAGCTCAGTTTTTTAATGCAAAGTTTATTAATTAATTTACTTTCTTTGTAAAGCGCCTTGAGCAGTGACTCATTGTCTACTGATTTGGCGCAATTTAAGTCTGACTTATTATTATTATTATTATTATTATTATAAAGAACATGTTTTGTATGCGTAATTAGACTTTACAAAGCATGAACATTAATAGTCTTGGGCCTGCACACGAGGAGATGACATCACAATGAATTTAGCCTCCAAGGAACATCTCAGAGATTATAAAGCATATATTTGTATGTTAAAGGTGAATATCTCATAGCAACATTACTCCAGCCCCCAAATGTATCTTTGTTCTCAAACTATGACACATCTAGACTAAAAGTTTTGGCCTAATTCCTCTTTTAGTCAAAAAAAGTAATCAACTCTCATTGAATGCCAATAAGCTCCTTAGCACCTTTCCAGGGTGATTTATCCGTTAAATATAGGATTCATGATTGTGTAGTTTCTAAAGCGATTATTGGTTTAAAGTAAGATCCATGGATTTACTGACTATTTACTGGATTTACTGACTATAACAAGGGAGTGTTAGCTCAGTGGTTAATGCCGGTGCCTTCCAATCATAAGGTCCCCAGTTTGAGTCACTCCAATATTAATGTATGTCGTCCAGTTACAGAGTTGCTGACAATTGACAATTCATAATCACAGACGTTAAATATGAATCTAAGAGACTGACTTTGGTCAGCTTGCGGCTTTGATAAGCCAATGATGACTTTTCGCGAGGAGGATCTAAAATACAATACAATACATACTATATAAGCTTGATAATTTTGCTTTCAAGCTTTCAGCTTAAAGTCATGAATATGCATCGTATATATATATATCCTTAATTTGTGTTCCAAAGTAAGGCTTAGAAAGTCTGTATTTAAGACTGGGACTTATACCCCCTAGTTTCTTGATGAGGTTTACTATCATGGGCGGTATTTTACTGTACCTATCAGATACAATTTGTATCAACCAATGAAGGGGTTCAGTGAAGTACAGTAACCACCTCAAAACCCCAAAGACCCCAAAGACAACTGGTTAACCAACAAAAAGAGCCTTGGCATCAAAGTTAGTCCTAAGGTGAGTAATTACTTCTGTCCCTAATGGCTTGTTGAATAGAGGTAATATATATGGTATGTGTTACTAACATTGATGGGAAGAATTTGAACAATTCCTTTTCAATGCATTTTATATTAGGCTAGCAGGAAGCCTTCAGTTTAGAAGTGTAAGCCTTCAGTTTAGAAGTGTAAGCCTTCAGTTTCAAAGTGTAAAACTGTATTGTTAATATTAGTTACAATACAGGCCAACTTTCTTTTTTTTTGGGGGGGGGGGGGGTAAAATTCGACACAACTTATTGAAAAAAAAAAGAAGAAAAAAATAGAAAACAAGGAAAAAAGGATTATGTAGTAACAGGTATATTCACTTAGAATACCCTACCCTGCTTGGGACCTCAAAACGGTGTGACCACTGACCGGAGGGTGTTATTGTGTTGCGAACAATATTTCCGCTCAAAATCAGTTGCTGGAACAGTGAGTTCTTTGATACTTTTATAGGCTAAGTTAATTGTCCTATTGAATTTTATCTCAGGTAACTGACACACCATATATAGCACCTTCACTTCACTTAAGGAAGTGCCCTTCGTCCAATGACTAGATAATTTAATTGAATAATTATGATGATTTAATAATAGTTAATAATTCTACCATGGGTCCCAGAAAGACCAGGAAATGTCTCACAAAAGTGCTTTTAAATAGCAAGGGCTTCTGGGGAATTGGTCCCACATTACTCCTCCTGTGCCTTCCCTAATTATGTAACTATGGACCTTAATATGTGATGAGAAATACAACTTCATACAAACCTCAAAACTGCTACAAAAACATGCAAACATTTGAATCGTTCCCCCTGTAAAGTTTTCTCCCTAAAATTAAAATTTTAAATGGTTTCACGCGGTAAAAGCTATTGATATATATTACGAGAACCTCGGTTTCTTTGCGTTATCGGCCGATATATTGACACTGCAGCATCAGCGAATTAAATCAGTCAGACCGCCATAGCCCGTTCTAAATACCGAGGAGTCGGGGACATTGACCTGTTCAGACGTTACAGAAATACCTTCGCGATAAAAAAAAATAAATAAATAAAAAAAAAATTGTCATTGAACTCAAGGCTACACTCCTTTGTCCATGCAATCGCAATTTCATTTTGAATAATTTCAAAGTGTTTGAGATTTACAGACTCTTATAATATGATCTCTACGTATACACGACGATACGACCGTGATCGACGGTGATCGACAACGACAATATGCAGGAAGAGACAAAATTTGTACACGTTTGTACCATGCCATACACATACAGATTTTAACCGAAAGATTCTTAAAAAACCACTCCAAAAAATTTAATGAAAATAATTAAATCAGGCGAGAATACTTTCAAAAGCGAGAAAATATTAATTGACAAGACCCTGATGAAACTGAAGTGAAGTGGACTTTTTTTACCCCTTTGGCTGTCCATGAGTCAGATATGTCACGGTGATATAAAGTAAATTTACTTCACTTCGTCATTTCAGACGTAATGTTATACCCCGCTCTCTCTATCTTTAGCGGAGTTTGGTCCTTTAACTTAATTTTGGGGGATGTCTCTGCGGGAGAGAGTATTTACAATTAGCATAAACTGTTATTTTAAACGTAGCAATATCTTCCCAATTTTCATGTCAAAGTATTCTGCCGAATGCATTTTATAAGAGCTGGGGATAAGTTTTTGCTCTTTTTGGGTTTTTTTTTTTTTTCGAAAAGAGTCAAACATGCACAGTCGTCCAGACCTAAAGCTAGGGTTCCAGTAATATGATGTTAATGTAATGAAACATGACATGTTGATGTGTTCTGGGTTAAGGGCAGCATAACTTTAGAAACATACTCAGCATAGCTATGTATCTATTTATTATTCCAGTTTTTTTGTTAAGTTTTTTTTTTAAGTTTTGTGTTTTAAATAGTATTATTTTGAAAGTAAAATATTCAGAAAATGCCTCCCCAAAAATGACAATTTCAAATTTGCTTAAAATTCTCACCATGAAATATGAAACGTCGATCAAGTGACAACTTGTTCAATGTCTATATGTTGTATTCACTGAATGTTTTTTATTTACCGGTAAGAAAAAAAATCAAAAGATTTGGGGCAAAATTAGGTGAACATCCGATCCTCCGGTTTTTACCATAGAAGTTATACTCTCTCTGGGTAATTGTTCTTAACATTTATTAGAACGATAATTCGTTAAGGGTATCAGCATATTTTATGTAGAAGGCTGATGATTACAGTAAAAGATAATTTAGATACAAACAAGTCCTTGGATGTCCGTTACTATAAAATGATACCCTCATCTTTTACACGAAATTCCGTTCCGTTAAAATTGCTGTTACAGCCGCATGTACAGTATCAGCGGCTCAGTGATCACTGATTATACATACCTGTAATTTATCACATGTAATATTAGATTGCCACTGTGTTTTTATATACTGTACATGCCTACACATCTACAGCGGGCTGATATATATATATAGATAAACCACTAAACTGGCTACTGTCGTTACTAGTTTATAGGATTCAGTGCCCTATATATATGCATATTATAATATACATTTAATATACATATAAATATATATACAAAATATATATGCATAATATGCATATATACATATAATAATATACATACATATGCCAATACATTACTTATATATACATACATAATATACATGCATAATATAGACATATTATAATACACATATAAATATCAATATATAAATATCCATAATACACATATAAATAAACATATACATTATTTACATCTTCTTTTGCCACCTACACACACGCTGTTTATACATTGAGCACTATATGCCCAAATGACTAAAGGCATAGCTAATATACATATACATACATAATATACATATGCATCTATAGACATACATATATGCATATCATACATATGCAACCAATCCAAATAGTATTCAACACAGATTGTCGCACTGTTATAATATCACATGCTTTGAAAATGAGGTAAACATCTAAATCAATTGCTTTTAACAACATTGTATTCATTCTATTAGGATATTTTGTTTGAGAATATCTCTTTCTCATATGTTTTTGTAATGCATTTTGATCAAGTTTTCACTTAGTTTGGGAGTATATATCCTAGTTAACCACATAGTTCACAGTATTGCATGTTAAAGAGGGCATATATATAGCAGTACTCTAGTTAGCCACATAGATCTAACAGCATTACATGTTAAAGATTGTATATATAGCAGTACTCTAGTCAACCACATAGATCTAACAGTATTACATGTTAAAGAGTGTATATAGAGCAGTACTCTAGTTAATAACATAGATCTAACAGTATTACATGTTAAAGAGGGCATAGCAGTACTCTAGTTAGCCACATAGATCTAACAGCATTACATGTTAAAGATTGTTTATATAGCAGTACTCTAGTTAACCACATAGATCTACCAGTATTGCATGTTAAAGTGTGCATATATAGCAGTACTCTAGTTAGCCACATAGATTAAACACTATTACATGTTAAAGCGTGTATATCAGTAATCTAGTTAACCACATAGATCTACCAGTATTGCATGTTAAATAGGGCATATATATAGCAGTACTCTAGTTAGCCACATAGATCTAATAGCATTACATGTAAAAGATTGTATATATAGCAGTACTCTAGTTAACCAGATAGATCTAACAGTAACAGTACATATATTGCAGTACTCTACCACATAGATCAATAGCATTATATGTTAAAAAAGATATAGCAGTACTCTAGTTAACCATCTACCAGTATTGTATGTTAAAGAGTGCATATATAGCAGTGCTCTAATTAACCACCTAAATCTGACACTATTACATGTTAAAGAGTGCTTTCACACTTGATCCCCCAATCTTAATTGTGTAGGCCTACTGTTTCCAAAACCACAAATATTTCACTCCAGGTTTTCATTTACAATCACAATGGATCCTCCTCGGGCGAAAAGACCACAAGCAGGCAATCTACAAAACAGAGAGTTCAGAGGAACGCACTGATTCGCATAGATGTCTCCCTGTGTGATGTAACCGTGTAACCGTGTAACCATGTAACCGTGTATCAGATACAAGCAGCACTTGGCAATAAACAGGACATGACGTCATATATACATATATCATTGTGATCTCCATTCACCATGATCCACCAATCTTTCACGCTCCTTATTTTAATCTCAAACTCCGGAAAACCTCATCTTACCCCGAAAGGAGAATTCAGATCTCGGGGTCAGAGCCTGCGCGCGAGAGGCCCACGCAATAGGAAGCTGATCCCGTCACCTGCTTCAGATGTAGTGTCAAAATTCCCTCAAAGTATTAAATTCGCTTAGGCAAGGATGTTTCTTTGCCTTGTCCACTAATCACAGCCAAGCCCATCGATCCCACCCAACCCACCCCTCCCCTCCCCCCAACACCCCATCCCTCCCCCCGTACTTTTGCCAATAAAAATAATAACATCCCTTTCCCAGAGCTGTGGATGCCACACTGAACTTACTCTTTCAGGAAATTTGTTGTTTATCAGCCTATAAGCTGTCACATCCCTTGACTCCTGCCATGTAACCAGGGAGGGGGGGGGGGTTGGGTACACCACAGGTTAAGAACACCTACTTAAAATGCAATGGAGAGCATTTATTTCACATTCAACCGTCAAAACATTTCCTTAAGTTACAACTGTAGACCAATTAACACTGTTGTGATTATGTAACATCCATTAAATGAAGTTCAAAAGGAAAAAAACATCTGTAGCATAATATTTAAGTGATTTTCCTGAATATCACTTAAATTATTGACCTGCATGCAATTTAGAATATTTTCATGCAATGATTGCGGAACAAAAGCTACTATAATCAAATTCGAAAAACCTTAATTTATATGTCCAAAGAAATGGATAAAGAGAAAAGCTTGCAAAAAGTCATACACAATAAAGACCAGGAGAAATTTAATGTCCATCCATCAGGGCAATTACAAGTACTTTATCACTAAAAAATATGATCTAATTTGATAAAAATATCTCATTTTTTCCTGACTAATTTAACCTAGATCTATATCACGTCTCTTGTGGACGCAGTATAGTCCAGTCTATCATTTAATATGATGGTCAGATACCATTTCCCAGAAGTAGGCTAAACAACACAATTGATGGTACCTTATAACATGCTCAGAGCTTCATAGATTGTTAGGCTACTCTCAAAGCACACGAGCAGCATTGCGTGACATAAATACTGCGACCAGCAAAAGAAATAATTACATACAATGAGAAGAAATCTAAGTCTGATAAATTTTGGTAGTTTTTTTGTGTGGGGGGGGGGGGCTTGGATGTTTGATTTACGAGCCTGCCTCAGAGGAGAGAGAGGTCATAAAAGCGGCTCTTTTAGAGAGATGAAAGGATGGAGGGTAGAGAAGGTAGAAAACATAAACTGAATCAGAGGCACCATTGCTAGGAAATGACACACACAATCTGAAGATTCAAAATGGCTATTTTCTCTGGATTTGTTCCAATTTATATCAATGTTGTATAGCTTCCTGCAGATCTAAATCATTTACATATTACATGTCGTTTTACAGTCATTGTTTAATTTTACCTTTTTTTTCTTCTTTTGTATTTTTATTGCTAATGTTAATGAGAATTATCCAAAATGCAATGTCTCTCATCAAGCCAAAAGGTTGAAGAAAATTTAAAAAAAAATTGAAGTCATT
>KN886908.1:6503-22812 GCA_000934455.1 Apostichopus parvimensis
AAATGTAAAACTAATGTACCTGTTGTCAGACTTATGATAATTAATGGCCATTACAAGACACCGTATTGCGCTTCGCTAGCCTGTCTCGTTGCACATTTCGAGTATGCACACTCTAACTTCAACAAATTGTTGTCACCTCCCGTAGTTTGAAAACGCGGCTGAAAGTGCGGCTCACTTTACTGTGGTATAGTTACTATACTACCCCACTATGATTACACAACACATTTGTTCACAAACAAAGAAAAGAGCAACAAGTCAGAGTACTCTACCTAACCTACTGCTTTTTATTTTGCCTCAAACACAATAAAGTTCCATCACCGATTCAAATATACCGAGAAAACTTGGGTGAGATTAAAAATATAACTTATCAGCCGAATAGTCATAATATAAGTTTAATTTTTTGTAAAAGTGCTGTCATTATTTTATGCACGTCTGACTAACTTCAAACGTAGGCTATATATAGGCTATAGGGAGTATAGGCTAGTCCATATTTCATCGGTGACCAAACTGACAGCAATACGCAAACTATATACTTAGTTAAGTTTAGAGACCCAAGGATCAGGAAGCCTTACATTAGCTTATTTGAGACTCTATCTGTGTTAGATCGTGGCTGAATACTGGCTTATTTCAAGCCTTATCTTTTCGAATAAAATGAAGTGTTCAAAGGATAACGAGGCAGAGGTGTGAATTCGCTCCCATTCCTGCTCTAGGGACCGCCACTTAAAGTCATTCGACAGACAAGAGTGTATACTGTATACCCCAGCATCTGACCACTTTCTCAAATACTGAGGTAGGCAATCGCACACCATTGGACATTAAACAATGTTATATTTGCACTAAGGGTTTTAATGCATCAAAACTGTAATCCATAATATTCTTTGAAGTAGGGGTCTTCCACATGTTGAAACTGTTATTTTCACTGGGGCCCCAGAAGCACTGTGTATGCTAGTGAGTAGGGTTGGGCGATATATCGAAAATTATTATTATCGCGATAATTTTTTTTCAAGACGATATTTTTTGAGGATTGAACAAATGACGATAATTTCTTGTGAAAGAAATTTGAAATGAATGTGGAAAAAAATGCGATTATCCTTTCTCCGTTTTATGTGTAAATGTTATTCTAGCATTCCATGGTTAAGAAAGTTGAAAAGAAATAAAGTTTATCAACTTCATTTACTGACTTTTGAACTTCGTAAAAAACGCGTCCTTTACAACATTGACTGTATAGAGAACAAAACTCTGAAAATCAGTAGAGAAATTACCAATTGTGTACGAAAAGTAAGTTGGTACACCTTTCAAATTTTACGAAAGATCGAGCAAAATTCTTTCGAAAAATTGACGCGAAACTGGCATATCGTGCTAAATGCTAGTAATGTCATGTAAACAAGGCTCTAGTACACCCATTTATGAATAAACCATAAGACCACATCTGGTGTTAAGCGGGGGGAAAAGAAAGTATTTTCTAGAATTTCCAAAAAAAGGAAAAATTAATATCCTACCATAGTAAAGTGTATAGTAAATAGCCTAACCACTTCGTCGGTTACGGATCTCACGTAACAACAAAAACACAACAAATTGTATTTTGCGAAGTTGACGTTTTCTACAAGGACATGGAAACAATATTTAGCATTTAGTTAATCATACCAAGTGGCCTAAAACATTGGATTACAAGGTTTACTTTCATAAAGATGGCCATACTGTAGCTATTGGGGCCTTGATATCGTGTGGTATATATGGTATAGACTGTGCCTCGTGTATCATGGGGAATATATTGTTTTGTTCAAGCGGAGGAGTCGGTTGGCTTGAGGTGTGTTTTATTTACGGGGATATTTACCTACTTTTCTTGAACGTCTAAGATAATATTTCGCATAACTTTACCGATCCTTTACTGACTGACCTAATTTATTCTAGAGTGGAGCCAAAATAGTTTACTCCATGAAAAGTTTTTTGGAAACGTGCCAAAAATGTTAACAAACAGGTGTTAGACAGGGGGGTTGTTTGGCAAGGTACCTGGGAGCACATGTAGCCTACCGTGATATTTAAGTAGGGTTAAACACTGCAGTTGTAAACTGATGTACGTATAGTGCACGCTGTTCATTGTTAGGCAGTCTAGAAACGGGGCTTTGCCGAACGTAGTTTGTTTCATAATATCGACAGTTTTGTAAGTTAAACTTTTTAAAGACTGTAAGACAGATTAAATCTCTTTTCATTTTATCACATAATATAGCTACTCTAACTTGTCATTTTAAAATTTTCATCAGTTTCGTGACAATTTAAATTCAAAAAGTTGTCAGTATTTTGAATCCTCAACTGCGAATTTTTTATCACCAGACACGCAAAAATACTAAATTTTTCCGGGGGCCTTCGCCTTCGCCAAGGGGTTCCAACGCGTGCTAGGTGTGTTCGCTGTGCGAAAACACCGGTGGGGTGAACCGGCAGATGTTTTAAGTGTGTTCGCGAACACACTAAAAACAACAAGGAAAAATTATCGTAATTATCGAAATATCGCGATAATTTTTGAACTATTTATCGTGACGTTAAAAAGCAAATATCGCCCAACCCTACTAGTGAGGCTGCACAGGTTTTATCAAATGTATTTCACAAAGTCCTTCTTACTGTACATTTTAAATGTGGGTGATCATGGTGTATTGTTTGAACCTTTGCATATATGCGATGTTTATATTGGACTTTGACTCTGTAAAATGTTTCTTGGATTCTTGCCAGAATTTTTGCAAGCGCAAGACCTGTTGGCAAGGTATGTTCAGTTTTAATTGTGCTGTGGGCAATACAGAGCTAGGCTAGACTAATGAAAGTTACGGCGGGACAAAGAAAGTTGACAACTTTGGATGTTGGTTTCTTGATGGGCTTTTCGACAATGTTTCAAAGAAAGGAATCCCCCATAGTTCGTTTTTACAGACCGCTACTTGCCAAAGTCATTACCCCAGTCACGTTGTATAATAACCTACACTTTGCTACGGCTAATTGTGTTAAAACTTCAGCATAGTTCTGCGGTACTCACAAGTACAGTTTCCTGCCAAATAGTTCTCACGAGTTCTATGTCACACATGTATCTTGTCAAATGCTCTAACAAGTTATTTTGGGAAGAAACCGATACGTTTATTCATGCCTGTTCTGATATCGATTCTATTTTGTTTTTAATCAAATCTTTAAATAAGTTGCTGCAAAAAAAAAAACTGAGATGGGAAAGTCATAATAAAATCGCAATTACATTTGTAGGCTAGGCTAGTGTCCATACAGGTTCAGTGTTTGATAGTACAGTTAATGCTGGAAGTAGCTGTTCCGCGTAAATTTCCGGTATACCCGATAATACCGGTATTTGTCAGCGGGTATACCGGTATCTGTTTTGGTTCATACCGTCGCTCCCTACTATGCAGGTCTTGGAGTAACCTCATGTTAATTAGAAATCCATGTCTTGTATATATGGAAATGTCTCATTGTCTGTGTACAAAATACTTCACAAGTAACAGCACAAGAGTAATGTGCCCCTCCTTAAATTATTGGTGCCTCTCCAACTCGGAGTTCCTGGATCAGTGCCTGCTCCCCATGGGCCCAAACATTTCTGTAAAGTTGTCTCCCCTTCATTTAATTCTAATCAAACTTAGCATGGTGAACAATATATAAAACTAGGCTTTTTGTCCTATATGTATCTAGTTGAGGGCTTAACATAAGATTGTGCAACATTTTGGGAACATGGAACTTTTTCTATATGTGTAAGCAACGGCTCAAAACTTTTGTTGTAATTAATTTCAACTAGTATTTTTTCCCCACAATATTTTTGCTAATCTGGTGCATCAATCATTTCTTAACTTTGCTACTTTAATGTAGGCACCCTCTGCAGGTTTCATTGTTTTGGGTGTGGCAAGATGGTGGAAGTGACTTTCTAATCGCTGCAAAGTTTATTGTTGTCAGTTGTGGCAAAGTAGCATCTATGTGATGAATCTCTGTGGTACAATATCATAGGAATGACCCCTGTAAGCAATCTATCAGACCCTCACAGTAGATGTTCGAATAGTACTGTACATAACCAGGGTCCATGCGGATCAAGCTTTTTATTAGATGGAAAGTAAATCTTAAACATTGTTATCATCCAAACCTAAGCACTTATTCTCAAATTTACTGTGAATGCCTGTTATAGTGGCTTCCCTTTGTCGATGGAATGCTTACAAGTCTCTGTATACTGACAAAGGGTTAGATAATATGTTAGAAGCACCTGGGAGCATATCACTTTACCCTCTGTGGTTGGTTCCTTTTCCTACTGTGGAGTGAGAGTTCAAGATCATATTAAATTTGATGTTTGCAGTACAGAATTTAGTGGAGAAGTAGTTCTGTAAAGTAGAAAAAGTCTGCCCAGTGTAGCATATACGACTTATCACCTGTTAGATAATAAACATTATCCTTTATTGAATGCAGATCTTTACCAGGTATCTTCTTTATCTAACAAAGTTTCCTCTCTCTTCTCTTTTGTAGGAGTCTTCCATCAGCAAATACATTCTTTCAATCATCTGGTGATTTTTGAAAGTAAGATGTACTATTACAAATTTGATAGTAAAGGTATGTTTATATGTATTTCACTTACAGAACTTAAGTTGCTAAATATGAAACGGCATGATAAAATTAAGTCTTGTTATGCATGGTATTATAAATTGTATTATTTTGTATTGACTGCAGAGTTTGCCAATGGTCTCATCCACTGATGTGGTTTGCATTACTTTAAGTTTTGTGAATTGGCAGTCTCTCTTATACCATATCTTTTCATTTGGTATCACATTGATATTAGTGTTTGCACGGGTTAGCCGGATACCCGGGTACCCGCCCCACGCGATTCTACCCGGTTCCTAATTTATTACCCGAATCCTACGCAAAGTGTGATTTTTTATAAAAAAAAAAATTGCAAACCGATGGTTAGGCAGATTTCCCATTCACTTAGTGTGGTATGAAGCTACCATGTGGTCGAAGATAACAGCAATAACGAAAGTATTCCATAGATATCTTATAACTGCGTCACAATTTCAGCTAATGAACAGATGGCTAGGCTAGATACCCCATTGACTTAGTGTGGTGTTAGGCAACCATGTGGTCGAACGTAACAGCAATAATGAAAGTATTCCATGGATATCTTATAACTGCGTCACAATTTCAGCGAATAAACAGATGGTTAGGCTTAGCCGGCTAGATTTCTCATTGACTTAGTGTGGTGTTAGGCAACCATGTGGAAGAAATGATTATTTATTCATTCGTTTATTTCATAGAAGGAAAAGCTGACAAGGAATTTTACGAGATGTTTATGGATTATAGACGGGATAACTAAAAAATAATAATCGCAAGTGGCTTTTTACTGATCGTTTATTCCAAATGCGATCAAATTGCGCGAATCGCGCGGCTAATGCGAACCTTGGGCCTGCATAATAGATCGTAGTAGTAACAACTGTTTAAGAGCTAAATTGGATATTTATATGGTCTGATCCGAGCAAGCATATAAGCAGCGGCGGCAGTGCGATGTTAGTAGTAATGTTAATTATATGAAGTTATTAACAAGTTAATGAAAGAAACAAAAGCAAATTTTTCCGGGTACCCGGATACCCGACGGGTAACGGCTCTCGGGTACCCGGTTCCCGATTTTTGGACCCGTGTAAACACTAATTTTTTCCCACTTCCCACAGGTAAAATATTGATCATCTATCTGCTTCTTCTGTGTGGAAATGCCTCATCAGCTGCATATGCAGATATACATGGTTGTTCACCTGGCAGTAGAAGTCGACACGACTCAGTCTTAGATGCAGATGACGTCAAACAGGCCCAGTTTGAAGGAAGTACGCGATGCGATTTCAGTCATCAAGGCTATCAACACGTCTGTGAGGATGCATTCCATCATATGACCTGTGAAATTATTGACTTGACAGGCAATAGATTGAGTAGCTTGCCTCCAACTGTGTTCCAGAATGTTGTCAATCTAAGAGAAGTGTTCTTAGATGGCAACAAATTTGTTGTAATGCCCGTGTTAATAAATGGTGACTTAGAGTCCTTATCAATTAACCATAACCCCTTAGAACAATTTCCAAATCTGTCTACAATTCATTTGCCCAATTTGAATATCTTGTCTGTTAAATATTGTCTTAACCTATTTGCGATAGATGTGGCTGCATTTGAAAGCAATCATAAATTGAAGCGGGTAAGATTTATTGGAACTCCACTTAAAAAACTTCCAAGTCCATGTTCTAATTGTTTCAATCTTACATTGGAGGTCCCTGTAGCAGTGCATTTGATGTGTGGCAGTGGGTCTGCTATTGTGACTTTTGAAAGTGAAAGAGGAGAAAAATTTTTCTTGAATGAGACAGTGGAAATGTTTTTACAGACTAATGATTCTATTACAAACAGACTTATTTGCATAGACCAGGCAAATTCAGAAACACACTCTACCACACCAACATCTACACCAACATCATTTGCTACAAATACATCAGCCAAACCTGCATCAGCACCACTCATGGCACTGATCACAGCTATAATTTTATCATATTTTTTATACACATGGTGTGTAATGGAATGTATATAAAATGGTATGTATATAAATGTATATTTATTAAAAGATACACAGGTCATACAAATGTTGCAAATGAAATATAATTCAACTCCAAACTTCTGAAAAGGGACAAGATATAATAAAGTATTCCAAACATGAAAGTGAAAAAAAATGTGAAAACTCATTAAATTAGCATCATAAGGTATTGCTCTCAAAGTTAGCATGTAATATTCCAATCTAGTACGACCCCTCTCCCAGAGGTATCTTTGCATCTCCTAGAGTTGACCATTGCATAGCAAATCTTAATGATTAATAATAGGCTGTCAGTACAGATGCAGCTGTACAGAGCCAATGACACCTCTAGTACAAAGATTTGTTTTTGGGGGGGGGGGTGCCAAATCTTGTCAACACTCCGTTGTCATATTTTTAACTTTAACTACTGATAACAGAAAGATAGTGTTTGTAGTTACATATAACATTTATGTGTGTATTTACATGATAAATAAGATGTTTACTAAGCGTGTTTCGTGATACCGTATAAGAAGTATATCTGCTACGACTTTAAACGTTCCCACCACCCGCACAAAACAGTTTGGCAACCGTGTATTTTCTGTTACTGGGGCCAGGCTGTGGAACATCTTGCCGTCTTTGGTTGCTAATCAGTCCACATTTCACTTTTCAATGTGCGCAGAATAGATAGGGGCATTGGTATACTAAGGGGCAACGCATTAGTTTGGGGGAGTATTTTGCAATTTCTTGTGTGGTTATCTAGACAGGTAGTTACTTGCTTCATGCCCATAAATTTATTTCTTGTGGCTGTTACTGTAGGAAAATTAACATGTGTTTTCACACTTTTTTTGAAGACTTCAAATTCACTGTTCTTAAGTTGCATTGACCATGTAATTTATATCATGTGTTGGCTGGTACATTGCTCCACATACACCAAGGGAAAATGAGATGAACAGGCATCAACTGTCAAATCTACAGTTGATCTTGTACAGTGTAGTTCAAAACAAGTCAGTAAATCACAAATTTACAGTAGACAGTTCACAGGTACTGTACTGTACCATGTGCAGAAATTTCATTACAGTGGTATGCCAGTCACAATTTGTCTTCCAAATACTACTAGTACTTTGCAGAAACCAATTGGTGCAGTAATTGATACTGGGCTTAAAAGTGAAATGCTGAGGTAACTTCTAACTTTAATGATTAAACCATACTGTAATAATGCAGTGGTATTATAACAATTTAACAACTATCAACAATAATCATACAAAAACATTTTGAGACATAACATGATACAGTAGATACTGTACTGCAGAAAGGGTTCAGTATGCCTGAATGTAATATTTGTGGATAAGAAACTATAGTTGAATTAACTTCCTGCGATATTTATATAATCAACAATATCATAAAAATTTAAAAATATTCCAATCACAACTATGCATTGAACATGTCTGCCAACTATTCTAGTATTTTCTTGTAGTCCTGATCAACAAATTTTGATTTTGCTCCTGCTGAAGGAAAGTGGCTTTGGAGGCTCTTGCAAATGGAAGAAAATATCCTTTTTGCTCACAGCTGAAATATTGCTCACAGTTTTGAACTGGTTGGCATCAGCAAAAATCTGGTGTATGAATGAAAACTTCCATGCCGTACGTTCCAGCTGGTGTGTGTGGTGTTTTCTAAATTAAAATAAGCTTTTCTTGACTTCTATGACTTCACATTCTGAGGAATTTATTAATGCTAGTCAAGCTGTTGTTCTCTTCACATAAACAGGAAGTCAAGAAATTCCATTCTTAGAACACAACAATTAGCAAGTAAACTCCCAGGAATCTGTGCACAAGAGCAGTAAACAATTGTCCCTCCCTTACTGTAAACGGAGGGACACTAGTTCACTTGCTCTTTATTTTAGCATAAAAAGTAGCTAACACCTTGGTTTAACATTTCTTGAGTGGTTAATCTTAAGAAAGTGTTTTATACAAATTCTGAAAATTTTTCCAGCATTGAATGACTCAGAACTAAAAAAAAAATGTATTTTTTTGGTAACGGAGGGACAAATCAGGTAATTAGCAATTACTGCTAATTGACATGTTCTAGACATTGAAGGGGAATTATTCCTGTGGTATGCATAATATTGACCATGACTACTAGGCTGTGTAAGTAATCTTTCTAAGTCATCTTTGGTACTAGGAAATATTTGGATTTAAAAATATCCCCAGAATTTGAGAATTTTCGGCATAACACCAGTGCAAATTGGCATGTGTTATATATATCTATAACTTTTTATTAAATTATTATACTTTTGTTCTGCAAGCACAGTGGTAAAATATAACTCTTTAACTATCTAGCCATACCATATTTGACCATGTTCTGTACATGTCCAATTTCAACCCAAATGTTACATTTCCCTTGACCCGGCCCTAAGACTTCCTCAACTGAAGACTAACCAGCACCGCAATTCATTCATCCCTCGTGCAATAAAACTTTACAACAGCAATTTGAGTCGTTAGGTGGTTGCCTATAGTCCTTGGATGGGTAGGCTCTATGTCTTTAACTATTTAACTTGATCTTACCTTCTTTAGTTATTAATAGTAATTATGAATAAGTTTTACTTACTTATTTCTCTTTCAAGAAAGCTCTGAAGACAATTCTCTTTAATAAGGCCTTTAAGTAATCATATTTTTTTCTCTTTTCTGTCTTGTTGCTGTGTTTGTTCATTTGTATGTTTTATTTTTTCCTTGTAAAGCGCCATAGAATATCGTTTTAGTCATGGTGCTATATAAATGCCTTATTATGATTATTTTTGTTTTTATAAATAATATTAAGCCATTTTTTCAACGAAAAATATTCAAGCTATGAACTGACCATTGTTTTGTCTGAGAGATAATGAGAATAGCGACTTGAACTGAAGTCAATCATGTTAGTAAACATAACATAAAATTTAAATTTGTTGCCATATGTGAACTTTTCTTAGCTGATTCAGTTGATTAATTTCACCATTTAAGAACGAACTTTTAAGTAAAGTGATATCAAACTTACTACAAAACCAGTGCCACTTGTAATAGCATTTTAAATATCATTTGAACTGACCTAAAATTTGTAAACAGAAGTAGATTTTTAAATTTGCTTTTATGCATTCATCATGTTGTGCAAATGTAAATAGAGAGACTATTGACAAGGGATATTCTGGTGGTAATTGTCATCCTCTTTGTAGCACTGAACAGTAATTATAACGAGCTGGAAGGTGAATTTATATTGCAATACATTGCAGATTTAAACATCTTATCATTGTGAAATATAATATAAAAGCAAAATATACAAATCTACCTTGATAACCAAATATGGTCACATCTTCACAGTACTATTGTCAAATGCATTCATCATGTTATGCAGATGATATTTTGTTATCAAGGTAGATTTGTAAATTTGCTTTTATAATGTATTTCACAATAACAGATGTTTTATTCTGCAATTATTTCAATATAAATTCACCTTCCAGCTCGTTATAAGTACTGTTCACTGCTTCAAAGAGGATGACAATTACCACCAGAATATCCCTTAGAGCAGTGGTCTATATGGTAGTAGACATTGTTCAATAGCTTGACTTTTTCCTATTGACTTTTTCCTATCTTCTTGTTGATTTATCCATGAAATTTTATCTATTCATTTGGTTAGCTGTCAGTCTATTTATATTATTTATTACCATTCAACTTTCTGATGTTACCATGGTCACATCTTCACAGTACTATTGTCAAATGCATTCATAATGTTATGTAGATGATATTTCGTTATCAAGGTATAGAAAATTTCCAAGTAGATTTGTATATTGCATTGTGTTGAAAATTTCTAACATTTTTGCTAAGCATTTTAATGACCACCACTGGAACATTCCTTAAAGCAGCGTGGTCCGCAAACATCTGAGTCTGCGACCCAGTGAAAGCTATCCTGATGTTAAACAACCAAGCTCTGAAAACTGCAGATAAATTTTATGACAACATTTATGTTGCACTCCCAGACATTCCAAGTCACACACATTTGGCGTGTGACACACGCATTTCCAGCCCTTCACACGCTCACACGCTATGTGCACTTTATCACACGCAATCCACAAACAATCTCCGAAAAACCGTGTGTGCAACCATGGAGCGAAATCCATATAACCCTAAGTCTAAAATCAGGTTAGCAGCATAATTAAAATATTTTTGGTTTCGTCTAGCATTCACTGTTTAACCGATAAGTGCCCCTACGCATACGCTAGCTAGAGATTGAGAAGTGCGCTCCAATTTCCGATATAAATGTTCAATTATGTTAGCAAGTGATTACTTTCATCGATTCAAGAAAAGTCTTTGTTGAGAATTGTCATGCTTGTTGAGTTCAATAATATATATATGATGATGAAATTCTCAATATAAAATTACTCAGAGAAACTGAAAAAGAATGCACCATTTTGCATCTAGGCAGTCAAAAATATGAAAATTTTTTCAACGGGGAGGGGGACACCCTCCCCTTAGACCCCTCCCCCACTGCTGCTGATCACACTCATAAATTTTCCTCAATGTTGGAAAGTCTGCACTCCATAGTTAGCAGACTGTTGCCCTTAAAGTGAAAAAATGGGATGTTAACAGGTTGGTTTGCAAAGGAAACAGACTTTACCATTTTTTTGTTGCTTTTCTTGCTTTTCACATGTATCAGTGCTATAATGAGGCTTTAAAAGATATCCCTGAACGCCATAAGTATCCATAGTCACTACTCAATTTATTTTCCGTCCAAATTAGGAGGAATTTAGTTTTATTTGCTGTAGCTTTGTAAGTGGTTTTGTTTGATGTCGATCGTTTCGATGGTGACGGTACGCTAACAATCTCTCAGCCTTGTGTGATTAATTTAAAAAATGATTTATTACATTTAGTCTTTTTTATTAATTTGTGCTTGAAATATGCCCTTTTTTTTTTTATATATTTCTATAATATATTTCTATGCAATTTTGTAGTAAATCACAATACAAAATATTTTGAGTGGCTTGGCAACAAAAATTGCGAGTGAGTAAGAAACGTCACAGGATGATCAAAAGCGCAGGAAAATATAAAATATGGACACCTCCTTGAGTCTTCCAAAAATTCATTTTTTGTCATTATCATTGGGATTTTAGACCTGTTAGATATCATATGATGATCTTTCATAACTCATTAATTAAATAAAGAACAAAAAATCTTAACCTTTTCATCTCCTTTATAATAAATGATGGAATAAAATCCAGAACTGTTCTTGTATGTGATTTGTTCTGTAGTTCCATTCATATGCAGTATCTATGTAAACATAGTGAATGTTCATCACTTCCACAAGATAACATAGAAAAGAAAGTGACAGATCTTTCTTGAGCACCCTATGCATTATTTATCTTACTATGTACAACACAACGAAAGTTATACAAGTTTTGAACAGAGTATGATGAAAGAAATGTAGTAGAATTCATCAAAATTACACCAAATATATTCTCTTATAGATCTACACATTTTGAGAAATGAAAGTGATAATTTGAGAAAGAGTCAAGTTCCAGTTGTCTTGAAGTTGGTGGATGGGCAGATGATAAATACTGTGTATATTTATTAAAGACAGGTCAAAGAATGCACTGAGCAGAACAAAAACAGATTATTTCATATACAAATTTCAAATTATCCAGACGCTGATTAAAGGGTGTGAAGACTCGCACAAAACGAAATGTCTAATGCCGGTAATTTGACCTAGTTTCGAATGAGGTGTAACAGAAGTGTTAAACACCACCATGGATCCCATAAAATACACACACAGCTTGCTACCGTCCGTAATTAGACACTAGTGTACAGTCAGTACATACAGCTGCGGTCCATACCCACAGCACAGTACAGCGATGGACATCTCAGGTCCAGCTAAAGATAACAAATAAGGTATCACGTTTCATTACTGTCTGCATTTTGTAGCGACACGAACAAAACGTCACTTGCAAGCAACAGAAAGTAAAGTTTTTAAGATGGCCGCACGCGGTTTGGGGGAGTCTTCAATGCCTTTAAACACTATTTTCACATTGAGAGGAAAGCACACCTCTTTGGGTAAACAGACAACATTTGTTGGATAAATGTGCTACTTGTTACTCAAAACTTGCACACATCCTGTCTTTAATTTTACAGCCCTGAAATCTGAACCAATCGGTTCCATATTAAACACCAACGAAGGTGTCATTCATGAACAGAAAGAAGATGCACGCATATACATTTGACTGACAGTAGTAGCACCAGATTCACTGTTGAGGGGGGGGGGAACAAATATACTCCATTACCACTTGACCTTAGGAAAGTGTTGGAAAGGGTCCAATAACATAATGTCCACCAACCTTCCTTAAACCCAGAGTAGGAACAACAA
This sequence comes from Apostichopus parvimensis, assembly GCA_000934455.1. Taxonomy (NCBI): domain Eukaryota; kingdom Metazoa; phylum Echinodermata; class Holothuroidea; order Aspidochirotida; family Stichopodidae; genus Apostichopus; species Apostichopus parvimensis. The sequence goes on from KN886908.1 coordinate 19,438, forward strand.
TTCTCTTCATGCATATTTAAAAATACATACTTGTTTCTATAACAAAATGGCTGACAGCTATTTGAATCCAAACATTTCTTATGGTGCTTATCACATAGAAATGAACTGTACAGCAGTGACATCAGGCAAATGTTTCCTGCTATCAAAGATAAGATGTAGATAAACAAAAATATGGTATTGATTTGTGAGTTATTTTATTAGCAATGCTCAAAAAGTAAGCATTTTTAATTCAGCCTCAAAGTACAATTTTTCGTAGAGGTTTTCAGCTTCACACTGTCATATCTGACAGAAAGCCCCCATCAATGTCAACGTCACTACACTCAGGGTGTGCCCCCCATTCAACATTAAGATCACAATAGTTATCACATGTTGTTTATCCATTTAGAAATTTCAATTGACGTCTTAAAACTAGTGTCTGATTTGATTTCAGTAGATAATCGATACTGCTAGTCGAGTCTCCTTTCAAATGTAGTGAGGTGAAGTTTTGAATATTCAGAGCTTGGTACTACTTCTATATCCTCAAGGGGGTAACACTATTGACCAATAACTGGACACCCTCTTCACCCCACACAATATGAAATGGGGGTGTAGGCGGTTTTACACTATCTAACGCAACGTAGTTCCAAAAGAACCGATTCTAGCCTACAAAAAGGCCCAAAATCTCAAAGATTTACTTGTTAATTCAAGGTTTCGCACTAACGAAGAATCAGCTGACTCTCAAGGTTCACACGAAGCTCTTTTAGATGCTCTTATAGCTGCACTATGAGTCCATTAAAACTTGTGCACAGAAAATAGATGCATTTTGAGAACGAGACGTCCAGGCCGAATATATAATATTCAAAGGCTACTACTGATGAAGCTCCTCCTATAAAGGTTGAGAGCAGAAACCGGTCTAGTTGGTCATAAGAACCTACACTAGTCTCTCTTACTATTAACAGTACACTCAATTCACCTAATAGGTGCAATTATGTTTCACCATGAGGAACATGCTATAAGCTCATGTTCCTCGGGCCCTCCCTTAAAAATACTTCAGGTCCTTGGCGACTACGTTGCGTTAGATAGTGTAAAACCGCCTACACCCCCCTTTCATCTCAAAGGGTGGAGAATTGTTCATTCTTCTATTACCACCGTTAGGTCCCACAATAAGTGGTATGCTTTCCTCAATCCTGCTATCCAGTGAGTGCTGATTATCAAATAGCTCATTTATAGCAGTGTGAGAGGAGTCAGCCTTTGTCAAAACACCTTCAAACCATAACTGTTCAGGGGTTCGGTGATTTTCTGTACGAATTGCATGACAATTCCATCCCTTTCTGAAGGAATTTAGGTGTTCATTAATAATGAGTAAATAAACCAACTGTACAGCAAACTTCTCTACTGGGTTACCCACATCAAGCACCAAGTCATCCTCAAGACTGTACAACTCTTAATAAAAGAGGGAAGTTACATCCTTGTGTACATCCCTCCAAAGACGTTCAATACGCTCATTATGAACAGATTCTCCAGTAAGGTGGCTCCGACGGCTTAGTCCACGCAGAGAGTTCATAAGCAAGGCAACATCTATGTTTTCTCCACCGTAGTCACTGCGCACTCTTGATGGCACCCCATAATCCTTGATAGCATTTACATAATGCCCAAGAACAGTGTTGGCATCACAAACTATCTCACAAGCTAGATACGGCACTAATCTTGAAAATCCATCAATACATCCATGTGTGTGGAATCCCCATCTATGTAATATAAATAGGAAATATAAGGGCATCAAACTTATTCACTGCATAACATTACAGAATTTGCCCAATTGAAATATGACTACCACTAAAACAATTGTACATTTGTGATCAGTCAAATTCAACTGGTATGAACTAGTATAGTAATTTGGTCAAATTTAAAGTTCCCAAGGAACCATTCTCAAACATATTTTTATTGTTTCATTTCTGCAAGGCTAGCTGATTATTTGCTTCCACATACAAATGTGGTCAAGTACTTTCCATAGGTAGATTGGAGGTGATGATAGGTTTATGGGACAGGGCAGCTCCAATATAGGGTTCATCGTCTCACTAAGGCCAACAACACATACCAAGTATGAAATCAATTAAAGTTGGCATTGTCTCATTATGGCAGTTACATGGTTTTGAGTGCTTGACCCCTGTTGACCTCACATAAACTTTGACCTCTAATATAATCAATATAGGATCTTTTCTCTATACACCTACAGTACCAAGTACGAGATCAATTTAAGTTGGCATTGCTGAGTTATGGAAGTTTCAAGGTTTTCAATGTTCTCTCTCGTGTTGACAGTTAACCTTAGACCTTTTACATAATCAATAAAGTTATCTATCCATTAAGGCCAACCCACCTACCAAGTCTGAGATCAATCAAAGTGAGCACTGACTGCTATGTTATATCAATTACAAGAATGTCAGTATTTGATCACTGTTGACCTTTGACACAATCAATAGGGTTCATCTACTCAATGTGCCACATGCCAGCACCATCACTTAGATTCCTTTTGTTGGTGACAAGGAATAAAAAATTCCTTAAAAAAACAAGCTTCACATACATTTTATCAGTTAAATCTAAATTAACCATAATAAGGTACAAAGTTTGGAAGTTGATCAGATTTTTACCTTTTCTGAGCTTTGAGAAGTATTCAGTCTGGATTGTCTGCATACTAGTTACCATTTCTTAAGTATATATCTCTGTTTGATAATGGTGCATGGTGATTATTTACAACTTTGATGCATTGCATTATTCAAATTGAACAATGATTATCTTGCATTATACCAATTTCAGGAAACTTTTCATGCTCAATATACTGTGTTAGTTTATGGACTCAACTATAATCACCAAACACAAAACAAAAATGTTTAGTGATTCCTTGCCATGTAAAACATTAAAAGGTAATTGCACTGCACAAACTAGCAATTCAAAGGTTTTCACCTCCACACAAAGTGTGATTCAATTCTGAAAATGTTTCAATTTACCCTGTGACCTCATTATTATTCTAGAGATGAGCACCAAAATCAATAGGGTTGAAGGGTTCTTTTACTCACTATGACGCATCTATGTACCAAGTATGACTTCAATCCAACTTGTCATTGTTCAGTTACTGCGTTTACAAGCTATTTTAGTGAAAATAAACTTAAGCTCCGCCCCCTAATAAATATGCTTAATATCAACTTATATATTACCATTCCCAACATATCAATACCAAGTATAAATAAATTCTGACATTTGTTGCGGATTTATTGGCATTTGATTTCTTTGACATTTGACTCTGACATTAATATTCATGAGATGAGCACAAGAATCAATAGGTTTCTTCTACTGACCTGCGCCATAGTGAGTTGTACTTTAATACCAGCGTATTCAACT